>KB305005.1:330904-354044 GCA_000328365.1 Capitella teleta | reverse complement strand
ATGCTGAGACAGACACTCTACACAAAAACCAAGTTAGTAACGATCAGGCCCCTAGTAAACTGTTTGCTCTGGAAAGAAAATGTTTGACTTGAAATAGTTATAAATCATTTAATTATTGATGTCATTTATTTTGATTTAATTAATTTTGAAAATTGAAAAGAGAAATGTTACATTAATTCTAATTCCATTAAAAAATACATGTTGTCAGCCATGATCTAAATAAATTCATATGAGGCATCGCTACTTTTTTTCAGTGTGACTTGATGACCCTGGAGCTGAGGCTTCAGCCCAAGCATCGCTCCTCTGAATAAGTGCACACACTTCCAGGACATCAACTGGTATCATTCAAGCTGATGATACATAATCAACACCAGAAGTTGTTTCAGGAATGCTGCAAACTCAATGACATGAAGACCCAAGTCATCTGCTCTAGACCTAAGTGCATGGTGGAAATATCTTTTGAATGCAGCGTGCGTTAATTAAGTCGAAGCAATATTTCTTTGCGTTTGCAGATAAATCTTGATATTCATGAGCACTTTGCCATGGAATATACCAGCAAATACATGCTTTTATGTTACTACTTGAGAAAAAGATCTGCTTTTACGATTTATGATGCACTCTTAACTATGACTACATGTGCCTTTGATCATCATTTCTTTTAATTTTACTCACATATTTTACGTGGTTTTTTTATTCATCAATGAATGGTCAATTATTTAAAACACCAATCTTTCATTTAATGTTTTCATTTTATAATGCCCACATAATAGGTTACACATGCAATATTTCCTTGAAGTTTGCTTCCCGTTGTGCTGCGTTGCAGCCCAGAAAAACAAAACTAAATAATACTCACTTTAGGGTAAAATATATATGCTGTCAACATTTGATTTCAGTGAATTACTTAATTATTTTCATCAGTTATATTAAACAGAATTTCATTTTGACAATTTGCTATTCACTTTGTGTGTTATTTGATAGTGTCATTCCATGAGAAACTGTTAATGTTTATTTGTTGAATATTTATTTGAATGTACAGCAGAGAGCAGACGCTGCATGCTGAATAATAGTAATGACATATCCAGTAATACCGATAATCATAATGATTGATATTGATATTCGAGTGTCGTAGTCATGCAGCTCATACTGTCACTCATAATTAAGTTAATACATGTACCCGTATTTGGGGTTTTTCTTAATGACTCAACTGATTTAAAAGCGTGCTCCATCAATCACATATTTCATTTTAAACCAAATAAAATTAAAGGGATGTCTAACTTACCATATTTATGCAAATAGACGGCCAAATAGCGTGGATGACAGACGAATGTTAGATATCGAAACATGTTTACACGCACGTGGCGAATGGGGCTTCATGATTGGTCGAAACGCTCAATGACGTCACAATAATCTCGAAATTATACGCTTCGGTAAATATCGCCAGTAAATGATCGATAAATCATTATAATCGATCTCGTTTAACACACAACGAAAAAAAATTTAATCATAATACATTTTAGTCGTTTTTCTGAAATTTTGGTAGCTTCATCATCTTTTTGCAGGGTTCGCCACATTTTCCGAACTAACAGACTCCACTATAAAAAGAAAAAAAATATAATATTATCTCTGCATGGTCAGAATTTGATGACTGCATATTATAATCTCTGCATTTTAACATGCCGCACTCCCCACAGTGTCTCTGCAGTTGTGATCAATTGGCTCAATTAATCTTGTGATAAATTGGCTTAATTTATCTTGTGTTCAATTAGCTTAATTTTAATCTTGCATATTTTCTTAAATCAGCCATAACAACATGGCTGAAATCTCTTGTTATTATTCCTTCCGAGAAGAAAAACTATTTGCTTTTTCTTTCGCAGATCCCATACACTTCACAAGCTATAGTTCCCTCTGTTGTACAGAGATATTTCTCCATATTATAAACGTAAATTTACTCTTTCGGAGTTGGTTGGATCGTGGATACAATCCTTTGAGAATAACACATGCATAAGTCATAAATGAATACGGGTTTTACTTAAGATTATCTGTCGGTGTAATCAATAATGTTGTCTGAGGACGTGTCCGGAAGATGTTTATAATAGTATATATAATTATTCAAGGTGTGAACGTATATGAACGTACATTTCAATCGCACTTGTCTTACAATAACACCCAAGGATGAGTAGCTGCTGCATCTTTTACCCTCGGCGACACCCCTTGACCTCATTAGGATACCTAACCAGATATCCCTCATTGATTATGAACTTGGAGAGCTAAAATTGACTTGAATCGAGTAAGGTACAACTCCGTACAAGTGCTGCATACTTGTAGTACGTGTAAGCCTGTTGAGAATGCACGCCCCCAATTCACGTCTCTCAAAAGGCGTGTAGCATAGCACGCGAGACAACATTGGTTATGCAATTAGTCTTCAGTTGAGACTAATTCAGCATGGGAATAATAACGAGATATTATAATATAACGGCTGTCAGCGCATGGCTGCTTCTTTCGATTTCAGCTGGTGAGTAGATTGCATTTGATGAAACTTATAGGGATAAAACGTTTGACAATATATATCCTAATGCAGTTAAGTAATAGCTGATCTCGCCTGGTGGCGATAGTATAATAATTATAGCGCCTAAGTGCAAAACTCTATTTAGTATACTTAGAGGCAAAAAAAACGCACGAGTCTATAATTGCAATTATTCTTGGGTAGCTCTATTTTGTGTGCCATGCTATATTGCGCAAAATAAACAGATCAAACATATTCGGCAACCTCATGTCATCCGCGTTCAACAATCAGTTATCATGTCTAGACAATCCCGAAATCCTGGTGACCTTAATTTTGAGTACTCTCGTGAGCAGTAGACAATAGAGACTCGTGAAATGGATATGAGATATACTCCTATGAATTCTGAACATGAAAACATTCAGACATTGCCGATAAATTCACTATGGGACGGCTATAAGCACTCCAATGAAGCCTTTTGGATCGAGCAATGAGACCTGAAACCATTGCTCGCCAACTGGGGTGTAATGTCTCAACCATTCATCGCTTACCCCAGAGCATTGCTGAAACTGATTCCATCGTCAACCGACCTTATACTGGAGACCAAAAATGACGACTAAGAGACATAATCGCCAAATCCGGTGAGCACACATCCAGGACAGATTTAAAACAGCCATTTTAACAACATATGGAACAAGAGGAACTCACAACCGACTGATCTCTTCAATATCAGGCCAACACTGGCCTCAGGAACGGCTGTTAATGTCTCGGGTCGCTTACAGAGCTACTATCCTGAATGCTGAGAGACATCGTCGTCGTCTCCAGTGGACATGATTGCGTCAGAAATGGATCCAACAGAGATGGAACAGTATTTTCTTCACAGACGAAAGCCAGATTTGCCTGGATAGGTCAGACAGGAGACGACGCGCGTGTGTGGAGAAGAGAAGAACGGTTTCGAGATTGCTGCATCCAGGAGCAGGATGGTGGAGCCAGGAATTTGATGTCGTTAAATGAGCGGACCACAAGTTTACACAAATTTATGAGATGAATTATTTAGTTTAAGTTTCCTGCATTTACATTACATGTTCATATGGAAGATAATGCAGAGTACCGCGATTATGTGATATCCAACACATAGTACTAGTATTGTTGGCAGCGCATACACCCCAGCGTACGTTTAAATAATAATGTTGTTTTAACAACGCCTGAATATCACGTGCTATCACCTTCCACGTCTCACAGTCCCTTGTTTTCCCTTGAGCAAGTGAAAAAACAGCAATGCACGGTATCACCATTCGCAGGCTGTTGGTAATCCCAGCATTCCATAGCATACATGTAAAGCAAGCAGTCATAGCTTTTATTATATACCCATAGAACCACTGGAATGCTCAGTGGGGTCACGTGACCGGTAAAAATTTAAGCCAAATTTATATAAGGGAAGCATTGATTGAATGCCCAGGCGTCGCGATCAGAACAGCTCAATTAAAACTCGACATGCTGGTGCTTTATATGTTATACCGAGTGAGATAAAAGTTGTCTATTTACTCCATGTTAAAGATCTCAATGCTTTCCAATGGTGCTATGCATTTCTGAGAAAGTGATACAAAAAAGATCGCAGTGTAAATACCACGCAAAGATACGATTACTAAATACTTGGTATGGGTAGTCCTACATGACATGCTGCTTATCCTATCCTTTCTATTCCAATTTCACCAACATTTATGTCATGTATATCAATTATAATAGAGTGCACTCATCATTTTGCGATAATTCCACTTTTGGTGGCAAACAGGGCCCCGAACAATATGAATAAACTTCAGTGAATTGATAATTATGGCAACGTTTCCACATTATTGCTTTGTTTGAGAGTACTGTTGTTGTTAACGATATAACGTGTCACCGAAAAGAATAGTCCTCAAAAGCGAAAGCAAAGGCTTAATGGAGGTAACTGATGAAAATGATTAATTCATTGCACAACGCTGTTGATAAAGAGACAACAGAATCGCTGCAGAGAGGGTAAACTACAGTACCGAAACCTCACTCCTCAGGGTAACCTCTGACATTATGGAAGTCATCGGCGAACAAGAAGTCGCAGCTATGGTCCTCTTAGACCTGTCTGTCGCTTTCGATACTGTAGACCATTCCAAACTGTTATTCTCTCTGTCGGCCAAGGTCAAGCGTGGAAATGGATTGCTTCCTACCTCATTGGGAGAAAACGGGTAGTCAATGTTGAAGGGAGCCTGTCTGCGCAACGAACTTAATGTGGAGTGCCTCAGGGGTCGTCCTTGAATCCCTACTCTTCAACTTCTACACTGCTCCCTTAGCCTCCATACTTCACACGGTTGATGTAAGAGTCCACATGTATGCGGATGACCTTCAATTGTATGTAATGACACCGTTTAAAGACCTACCCTAAGCTATGTCAAAGCTCGAACATATCATCACTCAAGTAAAACAAAGGATGACTGAATTAACACTCACTCCGTCTAAACTCGCTAAAAACTGTGTTCATTGTATTTGATCGCAAGCAGCGCCCTATTGACCGTGATTTCCACGTTGACAACAACAGAATACCAACCAAAGAATCGGTCAAAACATTGGATTTTTGATGGGCCGTCGTTTGATAAAGTCAACCAAGTGTGCCACGCCTCCTACTTTCAGATCCGGCAGTTGCCAAGAATCAAGCGATGTATCGACAAAAAAACTTTTGCTACGCTTGTGCATTGCCTCATCACCACGAGCATTGATTATTGCAATTCAATACTCTATGGTACCAACGAAAGCCTGCTGTTCCAACTACAATGTGTCCAAAAATCATATGCTCGTCTGCTCACTGAGATAAAAAGACAAGTACTCGTAACGCCAATCCTCAAGCGGCTCTATTGGCTACCGATACGATCATGAATTGCTTTTAAACGTTTGGTGATTACCTTTAAATGTTTTTTACTGTATCATGCCCTCTTACCTCTGTGCTTTTATACAACACCTGACATCCGTTCATCTACCGCGTGATGTGAACTCTATGACTTTGAATGCGCCTTTAACTCGTTCTGCTTTTATTCAATCTTCAGCCTTTTTATATTGTTGCACCCAACTTGTGGAATCAACTGCCCCTCCATGTACGACCAGCACCTTCACTTAATGTTTTTAAATCACGTTTAAATCTCATCTATCTGATAAATGCACATTTTTACATTTGACCAGTGCGCACGTATGTGTGATGGCGTCCAGAAGTGATAAAAAAAAGAAAAAAAAAAAAAAAAGAAAAAAAAAAAAAACATTATTCTACTCTGGCCTCGAAATCAACAGTTAGATTCGAAAATTTCCTGTTTGTTTTGCTTTGTCTTACATAGAATAAGGAGCCACCTCCACCCTCTTACTCCCCCTTATAATCACAAGAGAGTGAAAGGCCCTCCAGACACGTATACACTATCTGTTGAGAGCCATATAGATAATTTAGGACTACAATAGGGGTGCCGAAAGTCCGCCTATAATTATATTTCATTGAAACGCCGTTCGCAATCAACAAAACCCAAAATTTCCTTTCCAGGCTCAGTCCTTAGTGCCGAGGAAGAATCGTGCGATGTCGACGCCGGTTGGCAGGAGTTTGAAGACGCTTGCTACTTCTTGAGCAGTACGGAAGAGCAAATTGCGTCATCATGGCATGCTGCCAGGGAATACTGCCAAGGAAATGGCGCTGATCTCATCTGGGTCACTTCTGAAGAAGAAAACGTGTTCATTAGAGATTTTGTGAGCATACCAAATCGCTAGATCGCTTCCTCTTTAAAATTCTCGTAATTAAACTTGCTGCTACCATAGGCTTGATATGCACCACTAAGCGTTAAACAAAACAAAATATCCTTATGCATCATCAATGTGTTCTCCAAACAGGCAGAGTCTGTGGATTACACTGGACATGTTTGGATTGGCTACAAGCGCCCGGACGCAAATTCTCCTTTCGAATGGAGCTCTGGAGCTGAAACGAATTATGAGGATTGGATGGAAAATGAGCCAACAGAGGGCGATATGAATACTCAGTTCTGCGCATTCAGCCGAACGACCATATTAAATAGTAAATGTTCATGTCACCCACCGAGTTACTAGTAACAACTCTTTGTCTCTTTCCTTCAGCCTGCTTCACAAGAGAAGAAGGAAACGACACGGTGAAATTTTTGCTTAATTCACCACAGGAAGCCGATGGAATTGACACTTTTTACTTTGGCTATTTAATCGGTAATGATATTGATTTATGCCAAGAAAAATGTGGCGAAGTTGACACGTGCCACAGGTGAAGTATTGTTTATTATAAGTGTTACTAGTTCATTATGGGTAAATTATAGATTTTTTCATTATGGGTAAATCATAGATTTTACCTATAATATCGATAGCCTCCGTTTGTCTGTCTGTTTGTCCGCACTTTACTTTCTTCACCAGATATCTGGTGTTTGTACACTTAGAGCTCTGAAACTTCGTCACAATGTGCATCAAATCCAGACGCAGGTCTGAAAGAAGTTTTATATCAATTAGATAAAGGTCAAGGTCACACGAGCTAAATTAAGTGAAAATCTACTCATGCTCATAACTAATTGAATGCAGCTCGGTTTTCAATATAGTTTTCACCATTCAATGCATATTAATAACGTGCACAAATTTTGTATTTGAACCCAGTGAGTAGGATCATTAATTACAAATCACTCATTAATTAGCACTTAATTACACTTTTGTGAAAAAAAAAACCCAAATGTCAGAGACATCATGTTATCCTGCTTCACCAATTTTTTCGGAGAGGTCATGTCAAGGTCAAGGTCACAGTCGCCTGTTGAATGTTGCTTCTTGGTGGGACTGTAGCTTTGTAAGTAATTGTCATAAATCTACGAAAATTAGGATTAACAAAGCCCAGATACCATGCTTCATTGGGGCACAAGTCCTGTTGTTTATTTAGGAATTTTAATTTTCAACTAATCACAGCTCGTTAACTATAAACATTTACGAGTAAAAACTTTTCGCCATTAGATGCGTATTAGTGACAATAATTAGTTCTGTTAACTGCTAAAAAACCTTGAACAGCAAATGTTAACAGCATGTAACTCCATGGTAGAGTGGTAAAGCCATGAACTACCAAGCGGGGCATCTAGGTTCGAATCTCCCTCAGGATTTTTTCTTCTTCCTTTGATTTCAATTATTAAGCTAACAATTTGCATTTAAAAGTCATCATTTTCACAATCACCATTCAATTACAATTTAAATCACCATTACATTACAAACCCATCACTGACATCTATACATACACAAGGGGCACCGGATAGCGCAGTGGGTTAAACCGCTTACTACAATCCTATGCCGACCGTGGGGGTCGAGGTCCCGGGTTCGAGACCCGATCAGGCCACGGGCGTTATGATTGTGAATTACAATTGTAATTCTTCTGTGACTCTGCAGTGCTGCCCAACTGCGTAACAAGGCCGAGCGCTGTGTACTACTGTCTATGGTGGTATGCAGGATAAAGAACCCTTGGGATTTATCGATAAGAGTAGGAGGAAACCCCGGTCCCGGGCCTTCTGTTCTAGCGCCCGTATCACCCGAATAATACGGTGGAGCCGTAAAACCCCAATCAATCAATCAATCTATACATACACATATAGTCGATGCACTTACACTTACACCTTAACTTACCCTTACACTCACACTCACTTTCTCTAACACACTCCAACTCACTTTCTCTAACACACTCCTTCTCACATATTTTGTACTGGTACTGGTACTGGTACAAATATAGGTACTGTAACCGATACTAGTACTGGTACTAGTACTAGTACGGATACGGGTAAAATTGTACGGGTACTTGTACTTGTACTTGTACTTGTACTTACTTGTACTTGTACTTGTACTTAAGTACTTGTACTTGTACTCGTACTCGTACTGTACTTGTATTGTCACACATTTGGTTCAAGATTTAGGCTCATTAAAGACACCATCAACTTGACTATCGTGTAATTTTTCAGTTGTTACATGCTTTGATATGGCCACATGCTTTATCATCTATCTGCCTTTGTGGAGTAGTAGAAAGGTGGGCTACCAGAAACTCTAAGGTTCACAGATCGCTTCCATATCCGAGAATTTTCTAAAGTTACTTTTCCTATAAATATTTTTGTAATGCAATCGTTGTACAACAATGTTTACAAATTTAAACTCAGGATTCATTAGCTTTTTTCTTTCACTTTACTTTGTATTTGTCTTCTAGTGCTACTATCAATGGTGTCCAAACAATACATTTAATCATCTCCTATCGATTTACCCATGGTCGGAGTTTCTTCGATGTCTTGTTGCTGTTATGGATTCGGATTATTTTTATGGTTTCTTTTGTAATTTAGTACATGTATTTCCATAAACAAAGCACCGAATTGGTTCATTTCAGCTTCACTTACATCCTGATGGGCGAGGGCGGAGACCCAAACCCGAAATGGTATGGAGAATGTGTTGGTCGAAGTGATTTCACTGATAGAAAGAAAGACTACGAGTTTGCTGTGAGCGGCGAACGAAAGGATTGTCCTTTGAATGGTATAAAACATACCAGTGAAATATGTGCCATATTACATATGCTATAAAATCGCATTTGACGAGGACAGAGTTCTGGTACTCTGCAAACTGCGCAGTTCCAAAAGGCTTTGTTTGCAAGAAGCCTATTGACGGTAGTCCACCGGTGGACCCAACCCCTACTGAACCCACGTCGGGTTATTGCCCAGAAGGGTGGTTTGATGTTAGTGAGTATTATATAATCTCTGTATTTAGCACTATTGGATGCACAACCTTTTTGCACTTTGCAGATAACAAATGTATGAAGATGGTGGATGCCATGGATGTGGATCGAGGTGTGACGCGGGATGAAGCCTTGGAGGCCTGTCGGGGGCTGGAACTTGACGTGGCAACTGATCTAGTCAGTATAACGAATGATTTTGAGATGGGTAGGTTAAGTTTGGTTTTCTTCTGAATATTGATCTCATAATGCTGAAAAAGCGGCCATCACCAGTCGACTGGAAGACCATGCCATCGGGATGTGGATCGGACTCTTTCGCTTGGCGGATGGAAGTGACCAGTTTGCATGGACAGATAACTCAGCCGCAGATTACGAGGCATGGAAACCTGATGAACCTGGCTATGTATGTTCCTGGCTTCTGTATGTCTGCTTCATGTAATGGTATTTAACCTAATAGGGTGACTGTGTATCAATCACCACTCACCCTTCTCCAATTGGTTGGAACACAGAAGGACACTGTGCAGAGCCACGAGGGTACATCTGTCAGTTTATAAAAGGTACGGCCTAGTGTGCATGACAATCACTTGTAGGTGTGTATGCTATGGCTAACTGACATTTATGGCAGATTCTAATGTTGTGGTCCCTAATCCACTTACGACTGAGAGCAATTCCTGTCCATCTGATTACTGGCCGCATAGAGAATCGTGCTACAAGTTCTTTGATGAAACCTTGACTTGGTCCGATGCACGGGAGCACTGCAAGGGAGATGGCGGAGATTTGGCATCAGTTCAGGACGAGTCTGACAACGCGATGGTATTTGTGAGGGCAGGGGCGAAAGAAGCATGGATTGGCGTGCAATTTGTGAGTGTTAACGAGTAATGTGTGAATTCTGTTGTTTATTATCAGCGGACAGGGTGACGATTCGTGGGAATGGTCAGACGGTTGGCCAATGACCTACACAAACTGGGAAGAAGAACCAAGCTCTGGTATGGAGTGCGGTTTCATGAACGATGCTGGAAGATGGGAGAGTGATGATTGTCAAGACGATTCAAGGGGCTTCGTATGCAGAACAACAACAGGTGAGACCGACTTATAATAATTTATTCAATTGCATGTAAATCATCTTGGGACAGCGAGCATCCCCACGACCCCAGAGACTATCCCTGGTACATGTCCAAATGGTTGGACTGAATGGGCGTCTCACTGTTACTTATACGCTGACACCTACACTCATTGGCAGACAGCTGAAGACAATTGTAAAAGTATAGCTGGGCCTTCACGCAAGTAAGAGTACTGAAACCATTCACTATTGCCGCAACATGAGTCTCTTTGTGTAAAGTGGACATTTGGCGTCGGTGCACAGCGAACAAGAAAGGGAGTTCTTATATGAATTAACTTCAGGAGGAACTCGTGATGCCTGGATTGGTCTGTACCAGGAGCGATTCGGTCAGTCTAAAGTGGAATTTGCATGTTTCGAGAGCCACATAGGGATCATTTAGGTTCTGCACACCTCTGGACTGATGGATCAGCGTACTCGTTCGAAGCATGGGCCCCTGGAGAGCCGAATGATGATGATGGAACTGAGATGTGTGGCCAGATGTATATCAAGGGATGGCCAGGACTTTGGAATGACGCTCACTGCCAAATTTCCTTGGATAGTGTCTGTAAATGTGACAAGAGTATGTGTTTAATGCCGTTCATCAGTGGGGTTATAAACCTGATGAAGAGAGGAACTATATGGGGGGTTATAGAAAACTAAGAGAATTTGAGTTTGGGGTTCAATTAATTAATACAGTTATTTTAGGATCCATTTAATTTATCACTTATTATGGCCCATACTTGTCACATAACCTTTGCTTCTCTTCCAGGTCCTTTGACTACCTCACCTGCAACCCCGCCTCCTGTTACGGGATCATGTCCTGGTGATGACTGGACAAAGTGGGGTTCACTCTGCTTCTGGAGCCCTGGAGCCACTCAACTTTCCTGGATTAACGCCCAGGAGAGGTGTGTCCAGGAAGGAGGTCGCCATGCCTCTCTAGCAGTGTTGAACTCAAGTGATCTGAACTGGATTGCTTTGCAAGTGGGGCTAGAATCTGGGGGACTTCCTACTCAGCCATCTTGGATTGGTCTTTACAAGGATGATGTACCCGGAGGTAAAAACGAATCCGATTTAACCTGAATTTATTAATTTCTTGTGCAAGTATTGAACTTTCGATGGCTGGAGGGGTCCTCTTTAGCCTACGAAAGCTGGGCTCCGGGAAGCCCGGAAGACAATTTCGGGAAGAAGAGTTGTGTTTATATGTTGAAGGAAAATGGAAATTGGCAGAACGCTGCTTGTTTGGAGGTCGCGGAATTCATCTGCCAGGCTCCACTGAGTGAGTGAAGTTGCACAATTATTATCACATGCCCGCTAATATACTTCCATTATGTCGCTTTAAAGCCGCACACTAGCTTGTGCCCAGAGTTTGTTTATATATGTTAATTCACTAGTAATTTAGAGATATTTGAAGGACAACACAAGTGAAAAATGAAATTTCAGGCCTTGCAATGGTTCGGAGACAGGACATACATAATGATAATTATATATATTGTTGTTGTTTTTGTTGTTTGATTTTGCTCAATTACAACTTGCAACACACACGTGATCGAATGGAAATCATAATGCATGAACATAATAATCATAACCAAAGTACACTTGAGAATGACGTAATAAATCTTCTTCTTTTTTTTTCCCAATGATGAATTAAAGTATAATTCACTGATTAATTTATGGTAATCAATCTAACTTTGAACAATTGACCACATGATTGGCATCCCTCGAGCTCATTCGCTAATTCGGCTGCAAACGACCGATTTTAGAACGTGTTTGGTAATCAATCGAATACCTGTAAATGGATTACGTTAATTGACCCTTCCCCCAATTACCCCATTCCCTCTTTTCAGGTTCCGGAGAATCAACGTCTGCCACGTATCCCCCCATTTATGGCGTGCACGGTATGCTACTCGGTTTGATCTCCCAATTCTCTTACTATCGAATGTTTTCAAGACCCAACCGGACTGTCTGATGGTCAAGCAGCAGGGGCCATCATCGGCATCCTCATGGCCTTCGTCCTCATCGTAGCAATCAGCTTCGTCTTGTATTCCTACTCGAAAGGCCAAAATCCACTCCAATTGGCCAAAAATCAAATGTCCAGCACTGGTCAATCCATATATGATTCATGGGATGAGGCTTCCATGCCAGGTACGCCACGTCCTCCTCCTCGCTCGCTGGTTGAGTGAGCAAAAAGGGAACGCAAAGAAGTCTTTATGGCGGTTCAAATTGAATGGTCATCTCTCACATATGATCACCATGCACACCCATTCGCAATTGCTCAAGCATATTAAATTAAATATTCAATGTCTAAAATTGCTCTTGTGCTTCACATTTTATCCAAACTCATGTGTTGCTCAATAGACTAATTTCGCAAATTCTGGACGCAGCGTTTTCTTATAATAATTATAATAATAATAAGTAAAATTATAAAGAAAACTCAATCATGTAAGAGCGTCTATGTAAATTACAGTCTTTATTTTTTTTTAAATTCATTTGGTCGGGAAAATAGCATTGATTGTGGTTTTTGGGAGTCAATAATTTACAGTGCGATAACAGTCACTTGTAAATAATGGTGAATTAAATTCGCGTTGAAAGAATACTCTGCAACCGCAAGTGTCAAATATATCATGAATGCTCTGCAGCCGCATATGTGTCTAGCATAATTATAAGTTCCTGTGAATGGGTCGAAGAGATCATTTATTCATACCTGTAAATGTAACTTAGGACAACCCTGACAACACTTATCATCGATAAATGGAAATACCGTTCACATAATTCTGTTTTGAATACGCTTCATTAAATACTAATATTTTTAAAGTTTTTATAAATTAATATATTATATTGAATATTATTGGTAAATATGTTATTAATAATTATACACTATAAAACATAACTGCATGGAGCTCAGTCAACCAGGTTTCAATTTGGGCGTGTTTACTAAAACTCGACTAGGCAACACGCACGGCGTGTTCTCTAAGTGGTTTCCTTATTAAAAAGTCTGAATGTACATTGAAACTAGCACCCCACAAAGCAAAAAATAAATAAATAAATTTCCTAAAAATAAATGAATAAATGAATAATCTTTAAAAAAAACTAACACAACATATATTGTGCATGCATCTGTCCGTCCTGGACATTTGATTGATTTTATTAGCATTTAAACCAAATCAGTAGATGATCGAAAGTACTAACAATTACAAGCTAATTAAACATGTTCAAAGCGATCCCAATGAGTACATTGCAGGAAATTCCAATTCAATCAAAACATCATAATCACATGCATATATATGCATCATTATTGTTCAATTTGGTCCTTGACATCGAAGATACATGTACAAGAAAATCTTTAACTTCGATGTAACAATCATTGTTAGAAGCAGAGTAATACACTGAAAATTAAATTAAAATTATCAAAGCTCCTTTCAAATAACGTATATAGCTGCTATAAGCGTAACGCTTTCCACAAACGAAGGAAACTCGTGGTGCATATCTCGCCACCACGGAATTTAATTATAATGCAATGGAAACCTGTTGCTATGGAAATCGTAACCAATGTAATATACCGATCTCTCAATCAACTTGATCAAAAGAGCATTGAAGTTTATGTGAGTGGCACATGATTATACGACGAAAAATTCAATATGCTGGTGAACTTCGGCCGATTTCTTGTCATATTACTCACAAAGGTTATTGTTACGCGTACAAGAATGTTGTTCCTATATGTATATGTTGTATAAAACTTAATTTGAGGCAATTATGTCATGCGACCAAAAGGCAAAGTCATGGTTAGTAAAATTCCTCCAACATATTCGGACCAAATAATTATAACCATTTCGGTCAGCACTGGGATTAACAGATCATCTGCTTCGTCAGATGTAATATACCATGAATGCAGGAGATAGCATCTCTCCGACGTCCGACATCCCGACAAACCTTACGCCGCACTGAAGGAAGAGAAATGGAAACTGCATTCAAACAAAGGCTCCGGAATGCATGAGTGTATTGATCCAGAATATACACAACGCAAATTATTGTACATGTTGCATGAAATAATGATGTTTGAGCTTGCTACTGTTGTGGTTGCCAATGACAAAATTTCGGCCGACAACGGCGAAGAAAATCACCCTCTGATTGGGCAGTTCTTTGATATACATGTAGAGCCCAGGATATCTAACCGTAGTAACCTGCGTACGATTTGTAATGATACGGTGACACGAAATTGACCCAAGTTCATCAACATAGAGATTTTTTCGCCGAGAAATCGTCATTCGCATGAATAGATATCCAACGATCCGTTGCCTTGGCGATAAATATGTTGATACTGAGAGTGCAGCCTTAAAATGCCATTTATATGCATTAAATTGTAATCGGATGCTGACAAAACTGTCTTCTTGTCATCGTTCTTATGATTATGAATGCCAAATGGCAGGTTATTTTGGGGTAATGCTGTGGGAATCAATAGGTAATTGCCTATTGTTTACTGTCTGCGGTGACTATTCTGTATTCAGGTATGGACAGCTGCAGAGCTGCGATGGATGCCGCGGTTGAGCGCAGACGTGAAGTACAAAATTCATCATACTTCCCCAAATTTACCCCTTGCGATTAATGTCTTTTCAGAACTTCAAAAGTAACTTATGTTGCCAACGATTTGGTGAATTGGGTCCAATGATGGTTTGATCAGCGTCCGAGAATGTGGACTGAGGGTCAACCAGAAGACTTTTATTATGTAGGAAGAGCATAAACTACTGTAAACAATGTGACAATCGGGTATTACTGCTGGAGTGAAATTAGTGATGCAATTTAAATGTAGTTTGAATTGTCTAAAATGCGAAATTTAATGAGGGCAAAAACTCATCGAAAGCTCCTCCCATTTCCACCAAGCGCGTATTCATCTCCCCGTGGTACTACTATGTCGTCCTCATTTGTTGGACGATGTCGATGATTTGCTGATGGTTGCGACATACTTCAGCCGGGTCGCTCTCTTCTTCTTGGGGCAAAAGATGGTGACCAGGACGAGGTAGTAGCCATTCCGGAAATCTCGGTTACAGGCCGCGTAAATGATGCTATTAAGGGAGCTATTGGTGTGGGCCAGTTGTATAGCGACCACGTAAACGATCTTCGGCCAGTGGTCACCAATGTCGATCAGGACAACGACAGCGTACGGAGACCAACAGATGAGGAACACCAAATAGATGATGAAGAGGGTTTTTGCCAATTGCACCTCGGCGGTCGTTATACTTGAACGGCTGCTCTTGGCTGAGGTCGAACTAAACTCTTCGATCGCTTTCCTACTCTGCCTGACGTGCAGGAACACTTGAAGGTAGCAAACAGCGACGCAAACCAGAGGGGGGGCAATGGTGACGAGCACGAAGAACAACGTGTAGGAGTAGTTGGCGGTGCGGTCATAACTGCACGCCATGGTCTTCAGGTCGAAGGTGTGTCCGCCCCAGTTGAAGTAGTTAGGCATCTCAAGTACGCCACACGTGATCCACAGGCACAACGCCATGCACCAACATGTGCTCTTGGTGTACACTTTGTGATACAGGTGAAATTTACAAATGCAAATGTACCTAAAGAAAGGAAGCTGTTGCATTGCATATAACCTGTCAATTTCTGCATCTGACCTATTTATGGCAATAGCGGCCATACTCCAAAGGGAACAGGAGCAGCTGAGAAGACAAAGGGACGCGATCACGTGGCACAACCATTCCTTACCAATGAAGAACTTGTTCCCGACTACCAATCCTGCAACAATTGGAAAGCAGTGAAACGAAGCAGCTAAAATTGAAATTTCTACAAATGAAAATTTACTGAGCAATTAACGCCTGATTGGCTTATAGTGCTGGCTATTGAGCGACGAGCAATATAACAATTTACATGTACGATTTGGCAATCAAGAGATGATTACACGTAAATACAGTCACGACTTAATTAAAACAGAGAAGCATCACAGTAAAATCTTCAACAAGGTCAACCAGATATAATTTTAACCGTATATATGCGATAACACAATATGTGATAGATAAGACAGAGCGGTCGATTATCATTATCAGGTAATACTCACCTACAATACTGAATGCCTGCACAATGTACGCGACAGCTGAGTCAGCGATGGCGAGGTTAATGACGAATATGTTGGCCGTTGTTCTTAAGCGTTTGTAGGCCGCAACTGCTAGGATCACCTGTAAGAACATAAGACAATGTGAGAACTTCAATTTTTAAAATTGTCCAACTCAAAGACTAGTTGCAGGTACCTATGAATTAGGCTTCAACAGGCGTGGTCACCCTAGTGTGGTTGAAATGTTTCGCTCAAAAGACTTTTCTTTTGAGAAGTATGGATATCCTAAATCGACCCACCCTGTACATGTATACATGTTTCATAGTATTTTTTTTTTTCATTTATATTTAGTCGTGCACTACCGTGTGTTGACGAACAAAATACATTGAAGGTGAACTTGGTTAATGTATGGGTAAGCAAAGTAATGAGAGTTCCAAAAGTTCACATAACAGTTTCAAATTGAGAGAAGTGCTATAAAAGAGTGTGTAATTTGTTCTCCATGGTGCTCTGTGGCTTCTCGAAAACCAGGGTGTGTTTACCATTGGGTCAATGAGTCTTTCATGGGCATGTGAAGTGCTGGCTGCCTGGATAGTCCCTGAGATCGTATGATGCAGGTGTGGAGCTGTTGTCAAGACCGAAGCGTAAGATCCAGAAGGGACGATGCATGTCATTGAGCATTGTGTAGAAGACGAGGGTCGGAGCTGAGGCTCATCAAGGCGTGAATGGAGTCTACATAGAGGTGGATCTGGCAGTTGTGGGCGTTCTACAAGTTAATGCGATCTGGTCAATGGTAGAAGCGCTGACATGGCTTCTGCTCGGGTTTTGCATAATATGACTATGAAGGCGACTCCGCGTATATCGCACTAAAAGTAAATTCTGTTGCAATTTTGTCCGGGTCAGACCATGCCTTGCCTGGCATACTAAGATAACAGAGCAGGCGGTCCGAGCCCTCACCTCAAAACATCGATGTTTGCCCCATAATGCGTCCAATGTGTATACTTATGTACAAAGGAAACATACTCTTTAGTTACGCAAACACAATATATCGAGTAAGCATTGTGTGAAAACGATATATAATATGCTATGAATCGAATCACTTGCGTACATGATTTTTTGGCGCCATTATGCACTGACTGCCAATGAGGCTGTTATGTTTTAGGCATTAACCATGCACTGCAGATGTTTGCACAAAATGCGGTCGTGAAGCGATAGCTCAAAGAATCGTGCATTATGTAGACAGCGGGATGTGGAGAACACTTTGAATGACCTTACTTCATTATTCAACACAGATGTTCATGTCAAAAAGCTTTCAACAAATTTATTATTTATCAAAATTCCCGTTATCAATTAACTTTTGTGGATCATGTCAAGCAAGAGGTCCAGATCGCTTTTGGTACTGTCAACTTCATTTCCACATTCGTCTTTAACCTCTCTCAACACATTGTGTAACACTCAGTTGGCCGCTCCGACTGGTGCTGTGGCGTCGTCTGCTCGTTAGACAATGCTCTCAACACTCAAGCCAGTCAAGTGCTATGCATGAGTACTCTGCTGAAAAAAAGGGGCTGCGCTATGTATATACAGCGGACCGCAAGAGATATCACGCTCGCTCAGTATGACCCCTCCAAACCAATCGTCATTGAAACTCATGCATCACTGAAAAGTCGTGGTGCCGTGCTCATCCAAAACCGGAGGCCCGTGAAATTTTTAAGTAATATTTTGACTCATACTGAGAGAAACTATATATGCTAATATTGAATGGAATTTATTGGCTGTCGTATTACCCTGCGAGAGAATGCGTGTATACAATTTTGGACAAAAGTGATCATACATACAGACCACAAGCCGCTTGCTGCCATCATTACCAAACCGATCAGCCAAGCTTCGCCTCGCCTGTAACGGATGCTACTGCGTCTCGGAACATATGCTGTCGACATACAATGCGTGGAGGCCAACAGAACATTCGTTTCTGATACATTGTCACGACTGACTAAGCAAGACGAGGGTCAAGTAACAACGGTGCTCGGTTTACATGTTTGCATGGCACGAGTACTGAGAATCCGCCATAACAAGCTCAAACTCTCCAAAACGAAAGGGGAAAAAAAATCCGAACCTGAGCCAGTTGCCGTTGTAATACAAGGCTGGCATCGAAGCATGTAGCTCAAAAGAAATTGAACTCTTTTAAATTAAGTATATGTTTCCTGAGTGGTCACTTAAGGAATTTATGAACAAAGGTGCGAGGTTGAACAGCAATTATTGTGATGAACTAGGAAGGAAGGAAGTCGTCAATTTGGATACAGTCAAACTCGTTAATACGAACTCTGATATGTGGAACTTCCGGTGATATAGAACTAATTCAGCAGCATAATCACAACATTAGTATAAACAATCCACTATTGAATCTTTGTTTACTAAATGATTGTATGTCATAATGCATTATTTTTATGCCGTGAATTTCAATAAAATATTTAAAGAAAACCCTCAACAAACCTTTTTTATTTCTTTCTTTGTCAGGTGTTAACACACATACTCCATTTATATCTCTATTAGCTTAATTACATTATGATGCATCATTACGTGTATCATTACGTCAGTTTATGAATCATAACGTGTTTGTTTTTTCTCGATGGAAGAATTAGATGTTCTCCTCATATAAAGATTTCTTGATATAACGAAATAATTTTTATGGCCCCCGAAGGTTCGTAATAACGAGCTTTGACTGGATCTCACAAAACCATGCGACAAGCCAGCAGCGACGCTCCACCGCCGAAGAACAGTGGGAGATCGACCCAGGTCTGGGAGACCTCGAGTTACGGCCAGGGGCATGATCGTGCAATCCGGCCGCAATAGGATCCAAATTTATCAAGGTAGTAATTGTTGTGTTTTTGAGGCCACAAACTTTCTATTGATGCTTAAAATGTCGAGTTTTTATCAAAATCGAGCGAATGATCAATTCACCAGGAACTGAACCAAAAATAGATTTTACCGGTAAATATATATATACCCAGTTTCGCGATAGTGGGTGCATTTCCGTATCCTGTGAGAATTGAATTAATGGCTGCGGAAGCACTTCCTTCCGGTTGAATTCTATCCCATAATTCACGCAGCAGTCCGCTGATCAGTTTGACCTATATCCACGCGTAGGAACCAAAATAACATAGCATGCTTCCTCTGTATGTATTACATGTACTACTTCTATGTTTGAAGCCCTTATGCCCAGTATTGTATGAAATGTAATGAAATTATTGATGACGTAATTTCAAAATCAGTGTTCAAAATAGCAAAATTTTCAAGTAAAATCTCCATCCATATGAGCCTTCAAATACAATTTAGAAACTTTATATTCCGCACAAGTGATGTACATCTATACCCGCATATATAATGTGAATCATGCGTTTATGAGGTTTGGGAGGCATTATCTTTAGTTAGTGATTTAACACAATTGTGGCAAAACTCGAGATGCTTTAGGTTATTCAGCAATTTCTTAATTACAGCGCCAGATATATATGCGCACACCTCCAGTTCGATACAATTGAGCTCTGCGCCCAGACACTCCTCCCAGTCAGGAGATGAGGCGGGTCCAGAAGGGAAAGGAGATTCAGCTGGTGGGGCGACAGGGGAAGTGAGGCAGCAGCAACAGCAGAGGAGGCTATCTTTGGTTCTCCATTTTGGTCCACCGTCCAGCAGGATCCACAATTTGCTTCTGGTGACAAGGCGTTCAATAGTTCAGTTGTGCAGGCTCCAGCAGCAGGACACCTCAGAGCAACCACATTCGTTCGAATGGTCGTTTAAACCATGAGGCAGTGCAGGTTCTCAACGATTTAACTTTCGCAGACAAAAGAATGTCATCACTTTTTGTTTTACAAACAACTTTTCTGAAAGCTGGTGGGAAGGGAGATTTCCTCTTATTCTTTTCTGGCAGTTGGATGTGAAGTTCCAGAAGTCGATGAAATTTCGGAAGTATTCAACTAAATCTTGCCAGTGCAAACGGAAAGTCTTTGCGTGTGATGGCACGCTTGCAAGGAGGACAGTTTACGAAGCTTGAGTTAACAAAATCCCACATTTCATCCACTGTCTGGATGAATAGAGCAGTTTGCAGGATTTCTGGAGGTAGTAATTCGTTGGCCACCCAGGTTCTCAAGGCAGCAGCGCAGTATGAGAGAACACTTGGGCTGCGAGGGAAACCTTTATCTTTTTCCCGTTCGATGGATAGAAGTGCTCTGGAGTCCACTTGGGAAGTAATCGCGTGGGATTCTGGCTGTCAAGTTGCCATAGACGCAGCAAATATGACCATTTGGCACACCATTCACCTCGAAGCTGATGTCTTTCACCATGATGTTGTTGCGCAAGTTGCGGAGGATCCGGTAACACGTAGCATGTCTGGCCACTTATGGTTGCTGTTGGAGATTCTGGAGTGACGCCAAGGGTCTCCACATACTTCTATTGGCAAGCCGGCTGGTCCATGACAATTGCCATGACGGTAAGTCCAGCTGCAGTTACCAGCTGCACAGCCCCAGAAACGATTTTGTCTATGTTCGAGTAGGAAATGGATCCTCGACAAGCAAAGTATTCAAGCTTCCCGAGCTATTTTCACGATTAACCAGTCGCTGAGATCACAACAAAGCCTCGATCGAACGAATATTTGATGCGGGCAGACCGCCGGCTGATGCGTTCGACAGTCAATGCAAGATGGCGGACGCTCGGCTTTCCGGAAACATTTTTTTTTTCTATGCTCAAGGTCTATCGTTGGGGAGTTTTGGTATGTTGTTATTGGCGGCATATTGCGACACGTATCCAAAAATTAGCTTGTAGTTATTGTCTTCCTTTTTTTAATTATCCTAATAATCCTGTACTAATAATTATAGGGAGGACTTGCAAGCCGCGACGCGGCGCAGCCATGCATGCTTGGGTGGTTCAGTGAAAAAACTATACGAATGTAGTAATGTGAATATTAAACAAGATGATTCATCGACACCATAAAACTTCACTACTGTGATCGTTCACTGAGCATGAAGCTATAACAAAAGAAATAAATTGGAATGAATATAATTATGTACATAAAATGGTAATTGACTCACTATTATTGGTGGGTGAATGATTCGATGTGTTGCAGTTGATGATACACGACGAGTTATTTATTGCATGTAAAAATGTATCTTGGTACATGTACAAATACACATACACATGTACATGTATAGCCACCTTTCCCTTATCATATCTGAGCGATTAATGCCGTTTTCGTCTATTTTTACCCGCTGAATTTCGGATTTCCTGGTTTTCAAACTATTTCAAACTATATGAATTGTTCCTTAAAATTACATAGATCTTTTTATGCATCTGGAATTTAGGCTGGAATTTAATATGGCGGGGGGGGGGGGTGGGGGTTGGGGGGCAGAATATGCATTAACAAGGCGTACTTAACTTAGCACTCGATCGTTCCTATGAGGAAATTATCCCCGAGATACCCTCAACAGACAGCCCTAATGATAATAACAATGCTGATAGTTATATATAATATTTAAAGCGCATAATGCACATAACGAGTTTCTATACGTTTAAAAAACATGAGTTAAAAAGTTGTGTCTTGGTGTATTTTAAAAAAAACAATTTCGTGAGGTAAAACACGCAGATCGAGAGGCGGATAATTAAGTTGACAATCGTAGTTACGGTGGAAGGCAAATGAGTTTTGTCTACATTATACGAGCTTTTAAGGTAAAATATCCCTTAATCCTCAATCACGGTGACCACCTTGAAATTTTGTTTTGATGATCTAATTTGATTCAGACTCAGACTCCAGAGCAGTGCTGCCCATGCAAATATTACGTGTTTCTTGTACACGGCCACTTGTACAGTGTGCTTCAGGATATGACGTTATGACAAGAGAGACTCAATAATTAACTAACAGGAGGACCAATAATACCTAAAAATATTTGAAAACGTGCAGTACATATGTGTTTATTATTATGTAAGAAATAAAATGATAAAGTTTCAACAATGTCTCAAAAATATAGAAATACTGAGTTTTGACCACTACAAATAGGGGGTATGTTAGGGAAATATGTATAGATTGAAAAAGAGCATGGTGAGATACCACTTTCTTCACACCGTTATTTTACAGACAAATCAGGCCAAATTATGAATGCCTTTATGAATTCTTAAGTATATTAAAAGCCAATGTTTTAGCAAACATACTAAGACTTAACTAAGTGACCGTGTACACAAAACGCGTAATATTTGCAAGAGATGAGATGTTCTATTAATCCAAAGTCACTATATGAATCAAATTAGATCAAATTTAAAATCTTAGGTGGTCACTCAATATAGCTCGCTGAATAAGGGTATTCTACCTTAAAGTTAGGTGCATTTACAAAGGCATTGATGACTGATGAGTACATCCTGGGCACGCAGAAGTTGTAGATTTATCTGCTTCATTAACTGCGCCACATCAATCATTAATTCTAATATTAAATTTAATAACTTAATACGAGCTTAAATGCCCCATGCACAAGCGATATTCAATACTTACACAACATTACTTTGACAGAATAGCTCTTGGCAAGACTTGAGTAGTACAAAAAGGACCCACGTACAAATTAAACCCACCTGGGAAATCCCATACCGCTCTAAGTATACAGTCAGTTTCATGGGAGTCTCATTTTGTTTTCCGTGGAGCACTCATCTAACTCTGTAATATCATACCTGGAAACTCATACCGCCTAAAATTTCACGCGTTTCATCTTC
>KB305005.1:204991-330854 GCA_000328365.1 Capitella teleta | reverse complement strand
ATTTGTATTAATTTATTATTATGCTGTGCAGATAGCTTGTGTATCATATTTAGACAAGCTAGTCACAGAAAATTGACCCAAACCATTCCAAAATAAATTACACGTGAAATCGATAACTCCCAAATTTGATTGTGAACATATTCCCCTTCAATGGGCATTGCGGTTACTGAACCATAATTACATTTGTAAGACATTACCAGGAATTATTTACAGGTCGACTTGCCACATGGGATAAAAGATCATGGTGTATATAGTAAAAGCTTGATTGGTGACGGATTTCCATTGAATTGCTATCTTATGTGCTCATTGTGCCCCATATATGGGCTTTCACACACCTACAATCGGATTATAGCATAATCCGACCCCTCCAATGTGTTTCTTGGCCCCGAAAATGTGAGTTTAGACCCAAACTATTAATATCTATGACGTAAAAGAGCCAAGTTATGAACGATTTTAGTGATTGCTCCGTACCGCAGTGGCCATGACGGACAATATGACCTCCACGAAGATCAAACTTGAGTAAACTATCTTTCTACTTTTTAAGCAGCATAACCACTACACATACTCATTAAAGGTCTTTCTTTTTGTCATTCAATTGTGTAAAATATTTGCCATTCTTTGATTTTTACTTGCGATTTTGATTTACTGGCGATATGAATGGGGATCACTCTGTGAAAACTTTATTCATATAACTATAATTTCATCAGAGTTATAGATAAAGATAAAAATAAAGATAAAGATAACTTTATTGGACCCGAAGGGATGGTTTTGGCGAATTGCAATGATGAGGTGATGGATGATTAACTTGAGTTTATGAGTCGAATGGAGGATGGCACGAATGTATTCTGGTATCTTGTGGTGTTACACTTCAACGATCGAAGTCGTCTTCCAGAAGCCATGAAGCTGTAGTTGTCCTTCAGTGGATGATGTTGCTCACGTCTTGTTTGCTTGCTTCTGAATTGTAGTTGTCATTGTTGTTTTCCATGGCGTGGTGGTTCACACTGCACTGATAGAAGACAGGCGGCAAACTCCTGGATGGATGTATGAAGTCCAGGTTGCACATAGCGGTTGAACTTGTCCTAATGTTCAAGATTTCTTCTCGTGAATAGTGGATCATGTTAATGATGATTGATGATTGATGATGACAATGAGACAATGGTAGAATATAGCCACAGTCTTAAAAATCGATGACGAGCAGCGCCAAACACACAAAGTTGCACACGACGGACACGTACGATTTTGAGATCATCGGATTCGTCGTGAAGAGACGCGCACGAGGATTATTACGACAGGTTCAGGTGATCTCAAATGCCTGAATAGTCCTCCAAAAACAACAAATCGGACTCTTGTATTGATATCCGTATTATGGGTTTTACGTGCAGTTATACATATTTTGAAATGAAATCTATGGGCGTAGATAGTTTGTGTAGCTCACACTAAACACACTTAGAAATACGTATTATTGTCCTTTTGGACACACCCATAACATGTTCAAAACGTGTTTTCTAACCATAAGCTACCACTTTGATGCTGCTATCACGCCAAAACATCAACTACATGCAGGGATGTTGAATATTATAAAAATCACTCTCTCGTTTTCCCCGAATTGTTGGTACCTTTGCCTGGAATTTGGGACTAAAACATAAATATACGAGTTGTAGAAAATAAAACCACTGAGCTCTCTCTGACTATTTCGGGTAGTATTAGGATATACATGTATTCATGTATATAACAAATCCAGTGTTGTGGATGAATTTGCACTGTAATACATGTAGTTCATGAATGCAATCAACCAAGAATAGTAGCCTGGGGTTTTCTAATTCATCTATTAATTGGTTCTATAGGATGTAACCTATGGACATGGAGATTAGCTTGTATTTTAAACAAGATGGGACAGTGAGCGACTCGCAGTTTCGCACGAAATATAAAATACACGACTATCCGACACAAAATTCACGTTAAAACTTGTGTAACCGAACATTTTGCTGAATCCTCTGCTACATAACGGATAATTGACTCCATTGACGACCACCAAAAGTGAGCCAGTGGTCTGACTTTGGAAGACTGAGCGTCATAAATATGATATACTTAGCTTCAACGCGAAGTAAGAGTAACATCTACTCATAACATAATTTTGTTAACTTCCTAAATGCGAATTTTTTTTTTTTTTTTTTTACATTTTTATTAGATATCCAATTATTTTGCAGAGGCTGACTGTTCGCCTCTAATAAAATAGTAGGGTCCGGGTTAATGGAAGTTACGAAAGTTGTGTAACGGTAAATTTAAATGAAAGAATGAATATGTAGTTAAAAAATATTTTTCAAACGGCACTTGGGCAGTGCAATATCTAAGTGAGTGAATGTTAGCCACTCACCATTATATTGCCCAAGAATCCGAGCGTAGTGGACACAATCATGATTGTCAAGTATGCCACGGTCAGATTGAAGTGCATCTCGAAGAAATCTAGTTCCTTCAACAAGACCATTCCGCCTCCCCTGTCCATGTCCTCCTTGCCCCCGTCGACTTGGAGGCTGCTGCTGATCGGTTGTTGCTCGCTAATGTTCATAATGTTCGATTGTCGCAAAGCTTCCTGCAAACTCTTACTTATATAGGAACAAGCTCGGTTTCTTTGTTCCGTCGATAACATTCTTTGCTATACAGAGTGGGCCAAAAGTAGTCTATCTACTCCATATGTTACAAACAAAAAACCTAAAATTTACTAAAATGTATCAATCATTCAAAAAAAAAAAAAAAAACTATCTTGTATGGATTGCAAAGTTGTTGCGCCCATTTATGCAAAGAAATCAAGTGAAAAGTCAATTTTAAATGAGGGAGGAACAATTAAATGCCAGTGGTAAGTGATCGCAAAGAGAGGAAACTCAGATGAGCCCCTGAACGAACATTAAGGAATGTCATCTCTTGAATGGCGCTTCCATACAAACTCTCTGTTTTGTTTTGATTTTAGGAGATAAACATTAGTGCTACTGTCACAACAATAGCACTCTCAAACAATACAATAGTACGAGAGCGTTGCCTTATTTATGCGTTCAATGAAGCTTATCCATGGTCCGGGGCCTTGTTCGCCACCAAAAGTAAAAATCTCGCGGAATTATGAGTGCACGCTCTTAATTGAGATTAATCCGCACAAATGTTGATGAAATTGATATATTAATTATAGGAATAGCAGCATGACATGTTTGACTATAACCATACCAAGTATTTATTTCTGTTTGCTTTGTGTGACTTTTACACTGCGATCTGTTTTGTAACACTTTCTCAAAAATGCGCAGCTCCCTTTGAAAAGCATTGAGATCGTTAATATGGAGTAGATAGACTACTTTTGGTCCACTCTGTATAATATAATAATATAATATTTGGCATATATACATTTGGCTTTTGTGTCTGTGATCAGAACTCTATCTCTTTTCTTCATAGGGGATCTTAGCTGGTATCTGATTCACGAGCACATAAAAATAGTCAAAACGCAGCCTTTTTTTGCCTTCGAGTTCCTTGGTATCGAGTTCGTTTCTGTTGTAATTTGGTCCGGGTTCAACTACCTTTGGAGCTAGATATATTTTCTAGGTTAAGCGTATAACTTCGTTCAATTATTTATAATTAATAAGTCATCGCAATCTATGCAAACGATTGTTATGATTGATATAAATAGTTTGATCATATCCCCACACCTTCAGGATGATGCAATGAAATATTAATTGGACGTAGGCAGCACTCTGCGGTATTTCATTTGGATATCTTTTCTTGGGTAAAGAATTCCCATCAATCGCTATTCATTAAGTCAAAGGGTGTTTTGGGCGTCAAGAGGTGGATATTTGTTCGAATGCCATAATATGAGCCAACTATTTATAATGAATTACCAAAGAAACAAAGTCTTCCTAGATGTCTGCTCGGCCTTTCTTTTGGTCGCCATTTCTGAGTTCAGTGATTTGGTTTCCACGCACCGTCGCATGCTGAAAGCGCAAAAGGAGCTACTCAGCGGCCATCAAACGACACCGTTGCATGCACAGACGCCTCGATAGGCGTATATTGGCAGCTTCTCTCTTTCCATTTCATGCTCGTGGCAGGTGATGCAAAGGGGAATTCGTGATGCTATGCCATTGATAAGAGCTCCACTCCACTTGGCATGCAAGGGTACATGCACCAGAGGATTCGTAGAGCATCTCGGGGAGACTAGACCTGATCACATGCAAACATCATCGCACGTACACACAAACCATACCCCCATCCCTTGTACCACCTGGGATAAAAGATCGAGAACTGTGTAAGTAATTCCAATCAAAGTCTCCTAATTGTGTTATACATTTTGTGAGCAGAATCAAGCAGAGTAATTTCCTGTTATTTCCGTGGAAGTCCAGCTGTGCCTTCTACACAGTCACAAATGGATGCCGACTGCTGAGGTGAACCTTTGGCGTC
Source organism: Capitella teleta (assembly GCA_000328365.1). Lineage (NCBI taxonomy): Eukaryota > Metazoa > Annelida > Polychaeta > Capitellidae > Capitella > Capitella teleta. Next base: position 326,423 of record KB305005.1, on the reverse strand, counting down.
GGTTTTCAGGGAACTGCTCGCTATTGCATCTCGCATGATTTCCGCATAATTCTTAACTTCGTGACCTTGTGCTTGGAGGGGAGTAAATCGACACACGGTTTCATGAATCCATAACTAAATCTAGTGCGTCAGGATAATCGGATTACCACAAGCCCACATGTATTTAATATTGTAATTTTAAGTTCTGGCGGTCGGTGCCTTTTGAAACTGTTGTCAAGAGAATGATGATTATATACACTATATGTACACCGCAATATAATGTAGGGAAAAATTCAGGATGGTTATTAAGTATCTTATCCAACTGATGCTTATACCCATGGCTGCCAATTATGACTCCGCTGTGCTCTCAATGTTACTACGTGTTTCCTGTGTGTGACATGTAAATTGAATCAATTCCCATAATTTTAAAATATTATCTTCGCTTGTATATGACACCAACAAAATGCTCTAGATCCTCCTAATAATATTACTGTATATCAAAAGACTCATTCTTTCGACCCAATTGGCATGCGCAACCACTTCTCAGCACTCTCAGACCACAATGGTTATTCACACTCATGGCCACAATGGAACATCATTCTCACTAAGTATTGCTATCAATGTCTCGTCATTTCCCAATTACAGACTGACCGTTGCCTCGAGTCATCAAGCATTTGGATTCTATAACTCTTTCTATGCATGCATTGAGATTTTGTTAATGTGGTTATTTAATACATGTATTCCAATTGAATATTGCAAATTAAACACCCCTATCTCGTTAATAGTTGAATGCTTATGATTTTGGAGCTCTCAGCAGCTTTTCATAACACGGGCGATAGGTCTGTGTCATAAGAGTATTTGATTTGCTTTAAAATATATCCCATATAAAATATAAATTAAAATATATCTGGGCCCCAGATAGCATTTAAGTGTCATTGTGATACCTATTTTGTGGCAGTTTATTTAGCGGATTAACCAAAACGGTCGGCGATAACAAAAGTGAAATGGCCCAAATGGGCACATAATTATGTGGCGATTTTTCAACTGTTTACATAAGGGATTAGGAGATCAAGCCTCACATGTGGCGATAAATGGTACCTTTGTAGTCATTAGGTGATTGTTTACTCAAAAGATAAGACCATGAATGCAGATCTGAAAGACAAAATGCATAGCTGATGCATATCCTGCACTCAGCTGGCAACTTTCTATTGTTTGCTTAGGGGATTACTACACCAGATTAAAAAATATCATAAAATCAAAATCGTTAGTTTTCGTACTATTTTATTGTAATTAATAACAGATGAAAGGAAATAAAATGGATGAAAAGGTATGAGTATAATTAAACAATAACATGTGCCATGTCAAAAGGTCCTCGCTTGTGGAACCCCGTGAGTCTATGGCCTTTGTAGAACGCTGCTTTTCCGACTGCAATGTCCCCCTTCATCAAGACTGGTTGAGGATAAATTGACTTTTTTGACAGATATAGCGACTGGAAGAAGAACAGAATCATAATAATTACAATAGCTAGGGAGTACTAAGAAACCGGCTTGGATTATCCGTACACAAATATTTATACGAAGGAATTGGAAACATATCAGTTTCAAACATATTGAAAATAATTCCAAATACTTACTGCATGCTGTTGTTGAACCCCCTAGAATTGAACCCTGATTGTGCTGACACGGTCATCAGTTCCAGCAGGCTGTTGCAGACAGTCTTGTTTGTGCTCGATCCACCACAGCTGAGCCTGGTAATCTAGAAAGAGAAGGAAATATATCAGTAACTCAGCAGTATTAAAGCACAACACAATTGAACGCAGAGTATAGCATTAAAGCAAATAGATTATCTTATAATTGAATAATCAACAATCTCAATTCGGCGAAGATTCAGGATCCAATAAGAAGAGCTATCAAAACGAGATTTCTTATAATTATTACCACTGGAGCAATTACAGTGGAATCTGAGGTATATCGAGCTGCAGCAATATGGCATCTGAATATTCTGAACATCAAGCAATCGAATCTTGAGCCATATAACGAATAACCCCCCCCCCCCCTCCTCAGTTTAGGCGTTGGCATAATCGTGCAAAGCTGGTCATTTTGGGGTAAAAATGAATCGAATACGACTGATAACTGATGAGCAAAATCATAATTCACGCAGTATATCTCTTAGAAGACAGCTAGCGCACCTCAAATTTTCAGTTTCATGCACGGCATTATCGCTCATTCTTCCATGACAATTGAATATTATGATAAGATTAATATAGTATGATGCATGTGAGTCGCTCATAGATCGCACATCGAAGCATATACATGTATGTACATATGCATGCACATTGCACATGCATGCCTACACAATAGCGTGCGTGCATCATACATGTACATCCGTACATGAAAGCGTGCATGGGCACACACGGAAGAAGGCAACTCAACCAAGTGCTGTGTGCGCTGTGTATTCAACTGTACTCAACTTTTAAGTATCCAGTCACCGTCTGTTTGCTGTTCAGGTGATTAAACCTACTTTATTACGCCTCTCAACTTTCTTAGGAAGTACGAATTGTGTGACAACTGATTAATTTGGACATCAGAGGGATTACGAAATCAGATTAAAAAACAGAGATTGCCGGTTCGTGAATCGGCGCAAGATAGAGTTATTACGGGTAAATGCAGAATAATTACATAATCGACAATTGCGCGCGCTATCAGCGACAGGCGCAGACCGCGTGTTGCTGCCTCGTGGGCTCTTAACTTCCTACTGGGCGTATTCCAATTAAGGAAAACATTAAAATTGACGATATTAGTTGACAATTGATTGAGATCATTCCGGATCCAGAATCAGAGTAGTAAGAAGTAACAGAGCTAGTTATCCTCCGATGATTAAAGATCTTCTTACATGACAACTGGGTAATCAATTACAAGTACCCAATAGTTATGTACAATTATAACAGAAAAATGATGGATAAAGACGATGAAAATCGAACACAAGGAAAATTCAAATCTCAACGGTGAAACTGCAAACAAAGCATAATTCAATCAATTGTTGCGAATGTGTGGAACGTATCAATCGTATTTCACAAATGATGCCACTTGTATTAGCAATTATAGTACAACATCACATGTATGTGATATACATGTGTATGCATGATGAACGATGCAATCGTATAAAGAATAGGTCCTAGTTAAAAAGTGATGAAGGCAGCTGAAGAAACGTTGAAGATGCAGGTAGTTGAAACTTGAAATGCGTGGATATATGCACGTCTGCTCTCAACGGACGCTAAGAACAGAATGATGTAACATTCAAATAAGTGATCTCGAATATTCTGGCTTCATGCATACATTATAACTTTTGGCCTTTTAATTGCCAATGCCCATGTGGCTGGGCTGGAACAAACACACACTATTTGCATTTGCTCAGCGGCTTAATTGGTTGAATGCTTTCATGCAGATAAGTCACCAGACATGTGAATGAAAAAGTGCATGATTGTGGCACGTGTTAATTTTAATTCCTTTCTTGTCAGAGAAGTTTCACCCACGTGGCACAGACGTTTCTTATGTGTGTAATTCTCGCCACAAAAGTGGTAGAAGAACGACAGTGGCAAGAAACGATACTTCTGTGGCACTGATGATGGGTAAATGGCATATAACCGACATCTGAATGCTATCTGGGGGCCGTCTTATATTACTAAAAATATTTAAATATTTTGATAATGTTCCGATTGTTGTGGCCATGGCTTAAAAAGAGCTATTGCTGATGCCAGGACAAGTAAATTATAGGTAAAGAAAAGGGACAAGACTTGTTGAGGGATGCCAAATTTTCGACTTATTAGTCTTTATCAAGGCGCAGAATGATTTGAATAATTAAACAGGAAGTGGTGGTTTCTATAGGAAATGCAAATTTCAAAGTTTAAATGAAAGATGAATGATAAAACATTATTGGAAAAAAATCAATGAGCCACTGGGATCAAGTGTTCCAACTTCGTAAATTAGACGCATCACTTCGTGTTTTCAATGTTGGTGGTTTGAGATGCAATGGCGGAGGACCAATGCTGATACCATAAACTCTCAAACTCTGCGTGAGGCATGAGGCATGATGGGGTTTTACGGCTTTACCCAAACCATTCGGGTGACTTCAGCTTAATTGATTCAATTATGCCAACATATTTTCCTCATCATGCAATCAAAACGTAATAACGGATTTTTATGGTTTCTATTAATGCGGCCACGCTCCCGAGCCTTCATTAACACGCATTCACCTCATCTGTAGGCCTAAGTCTGTTAACTCAGTCCACTTATTAACTCTCTCCTACTACACCCCAACACACTTACACTAACTTGTACCAAACTTACACCATATTCGTCTACATTATTTTACTATACAATAACGATAAAGAAATCTCAAGCCATTGTCCTGATATGGTCACAATCCTTTTGCGCAATGCAGAACATTCACATTTTTGAACAAGTACGAAAGTGACCTTCGAAATCAGGAATATATCTGTGGATATGATACGAGGTAAGTATAAGGGCACATTTTAGTTGAATGCATTTAACAGATTCAACTCAGACTTTTAATTACTGTAACTCAGGATAAAAGTAATAACGAGGCCTAGACACGCTTGAGTGGGACTCAGATGTGAGCAGCAAGCAGCACCGTCTCATTTGTAGCTGCGTGACATTCGACCGTATTCAACGGATATTTTGCAGGTAAGATGTTTTTAAATCAAGAAACTCATGGTGGACTCAAAGTCCAAACCGAAAACCTTCAACACTTTCAACTTTCAATATTTCCTTGAATTTGAAAGTGTTCTCGTGTAAAAAATGTTTAATGTAAATCCACCAATTGCATCAGTTAGACTCTTAAAAGTGGTATCATGTGTTTGGCAATGCTTGCAATAGAACCCAGGACGACGCACTATTTGGTGGCATATTCTATATACCTATCAGAGGTACCGAGTAGGCCTACCTCGGTCGGTCTGACCGCCTTACTTCAATTCAGTGGCGCCTAGGAAGGTCAAGGTCATCATTTTGAGGCCCGATCGGCCTACTTCTCTATGGAATGGCTTTGTGGTGTGATCTTTATGCAGATAATGGAGCAAAACCCATTTCAACAATAGCCCCATATAATCATATCTTTGTGTACTTCACTCTCTCAAATTAGCACATATCTGGAGATAATTATCGGTGAATTAGTGAATGTGTTGATTTCTCAAGATGTCACTTGCTGGCGTAGCAAATGTAAGCAACATTTACACTATTCTGTCCATACATTGCTGTAAAAGTTGCTCAGGCGTGCTGTACATTAAACATCAAAAAATAAAACATTCATGTGAGCTCGTCATTAATAAAACTACTGTGTTAATAAAACGATTTAAGGTGGTATTTGAAAGTGTTTAGATTGCTATCAAAAGCAGTAAATTATAACTAGTGGTTGGAATAAATCGAGAGTTTGTTGAAAGGCATCGCAACGTCTGGTTGTGGGGATTCATTAATTATATACAGAGTGGGCCAAAGGTAGTCTATCTACTCCATGTTAAAAAGAAAACTCTAAAATTGGCTAGAATGTTTAAATTATTCAATAAAATAGCCATCTGGTATGGATTTACTATGTTATTTTGCGCCCATTAATGCAAAGAAATCAAGTCAAAAGTCAAATGCGCATTGTCATTGCAAAGCATTGAGATCTTTAAGATGGAGTTGATAGACCACTTTTCGCCCACTCTGTATGATGAACCACACCGATAGAAGGTAAAGGTAAATATTCTTTGACCATACACTTAAGACGTCGTCTCATTTAATTAAAAATTATGTGCGAGATCACAAGAATACATTATGTACAAGTGATATGTATATATACGTATCTTTTTCTCGTTATTCAGAGTTTCAATGAACTCAGAGTTTCAATCAACTCGAAAAATGGCTGAGACACAGGATATCACAGTGAGTTGCCTCTATACCTTAATTATTCGTCTCCGATGAACTTTCTCTCTTTTAGTTGTTATTATCTTGTAGTCTTTTCAATTACCTTTTCCTTTCAGCTACCCCAATCAAGTGGAGTAGATAACGAAGCTTTCCAAAATGAGGTGAGTTGCAGGTTTTTGTATGAGAACACAACTTAGTCTACACACAGTGCCACAATCGTCAAATAACGATCGTTAAGAGTCGAATCAAATGCATATACGGAGTAATAATTTATGAAAATTATCTTCGTCCAGGTCTATTTTTGCTTGGTCTATTGTTATCTTAATAATTCCCGAACCATAGGCAAGTTAATCAAGATAACAATTTGACCAAGACGTACTTAAATCTTATATAATCTGGTTTTACTGTATTTACCCTGTGAGTAATTATCCTTATTATTCTCAACAAAATAATGATTTACCTTTTATTTATGTCGTGCGATGATTGTCAGCTTGTCAGTTTTGGTTTTAGTAGACTCCAAGGTATGCCCGTGTATTCCACGATCTGCAAACCAACTACCCCGTCAAGTGGTAGGGAGTATTTGTTTCAATGTGGAGAATTTTTTTTGTCCATGGTATTTCAAATCAACGAAAGTACGCATAGTTGCACCAAAAACTGCTTAGAAGTAAGATGCTGGGGAGTTATAACGATGGCCAAGAGTTTGAACCAGTGGTCAATTACACTCATCACCCCCTGGAGAAGATGCAAGAGTTAGAAGAAGGGGATGAAGATATTAATCATCATAATTAATATCTATATACAGAGTGGGCCTAAAGTAATCTATCTACTCCAGGTTAAAACAAAACTCTAAAATTTGCTAAAATATATTAATTATTCCAAAAAATAACTACCTTGTATGGATTGACTATGCTATTCTGCGCTCATTGATGCAAAGAAATCAAGTAAAAAGTCAATTTTGAATGAGGGTGGAGCATTCATATGCAAGTGGTGAGTGATCGCGAAGAGAGCAAAATCAGATGAGCCCCTGAACGAGTATTAAGGAATGTCATCTCTTGTATGGCGCTTCCATACAAACTCTTTGCTTTGTTTTGATTTGATTTTAGGAGATAAACATAAGTGCTACTGTCACAACAATAGCACTCTCAAACACAACAATAGTACGAGAGCGTTGCCTTAATATTATGCGTTCAATGAAGCTTATCCATGGTCCGGGCCCTGTTTGCCGCCAAAAGTGGAAACATCACGGTATTATGAGTTTATGCGGAAACACCAGCGAATGGGGCATCACTAACTTCTGTGGCTCCCTCAGGTAATGCTTCATTGGTGAGCACAGGATCAACTGCAGGACTGCATGGCGCATTGTCGTACAGAAATTGGGTGTGTTCAGGCATTTCGATGGGCTTATCTTCTTCTATTTCGCTGACACCATCGCCATGCAGGTGAAAGGTACGCACTGGCTTAAGCTGATCGTATGCTTCCCGCTTCGTCAGCGCCTGCTGGTCAGCTCCCACACATTTTGCTTAGAGCACCCTCTGGCTGTTGTCAATGTCGATAACGCTGAAATAAATAACAACAAATGTTCAATGGAGATATTGAAACGGTATCGTTATAACAGGACAAGTGTAGCCTTTGTACAATACAATGTACCCAATTTCTCCTAAACTCTATTCGCTCATTGGTTTATCAGGATATGCCAACGAAAACCCAGCTGCCCCAACCAACCAATAAAATGGCCAAAAACAATCTTCGACATCGCAATCTGAATGCCCCGGTTTTCGACGAAGGACTCGAGGATGGACCTCTAGACGAATCAACTGGCTTTGACCTCCGGTACAGGATTAATGACGTTCCTCCATGGTACCTCTCAATCGTGCTTGGTTTACAGGTTAGTCTCTCCGTCCTTATTATGATCTTGAGTTGTCCTCCTTTTGCTTTCAGCATTACTTAACAATGTTTGGTTCGACGCTGTCCCTTCCTCTTCTCGTGGCTCCTGCGATGTGTGTTGGTAATGATATCATCGTGACCTCAGAGATCTTAGGCACCCTTCTCTTTGTATCCGGTTTGATCACTCTGATGCAATCTACTTTGGGTTCCAGGCAAGTGCAATTAACACCATTAAAATGTATTATACCCCTGTGGGGGTGTGTTTGTGAGGCGGGTGTGATGGTGTGTGCGTGTTGTGTTTTTTTGTTTTTTTGGTTTTTTTTTGGTTTTTTTTTTGTTTTTTTTTTGATGGGGAGGGGAGGGGCAGTTAGGCATATTAAACGGTCCAGAATATAATTTGTCTATGTTGCAACGAAAGGTCAAAAGTCATTTATTCGACTGTTTGTTTGCTATAGTAGCAAATTTAATCGATTTTGGTGGGAATTGACATTGTTCTAGAATGAAATACGAGGGTAGTTCTCGGTCTAACATAGCAATATTAGAGACGTGAAATTTAGAGGTTAGATAGAGCAACTATTCACGAGATTACGCGTGGCTTTAATTATTAGTTCCCTGACATAACTATTTTTCGATTGAGCGCACTTCTTCCGATATCACTGTCAAAGCCTCAATTCTGGTGCCTAAGTTTGATTTGCGGATTTCTCATAACTCTTTATCGTCACATATATTTGATCGCTGATTTTAATCGAGTACACTGCTTGTCTATTGGCTTTGCTGTGATGAAAATTAACCGAAATTCTATCGACAACAAATTAAGTAAACATGGAAATTTCGCATGGGAGGTGCTTCAAAAATATCCGCCAATTTTTCATCATTCGATCAAAAAGCCACGCACTCTATTTTAAAGATTTTATAATATTTAGATTCCTAACATGATACTTCAACATCTCACTAAAGGCATACATGATGCTCTTTCGTGGGAATAAAATATTGAGCCCAAATCATCTTGTTATGTCAAGCTTTGCCGGAGTGTACAAATACCACAAAAGGCTGCGGGAAACGCGTTTACGGGACCGTTGATTTCAGTAAAACTTGGCATATACATGCAAATGAACACGAAAATGTATTTGTCAAATAATTGTAAATTCACATAATGGCTTAATGGTTTCCCGTTTGTTTTTTTTTTTTTCTTTTTTTTTTTCTTTTGTTTTTTTCTTTTTTTTTTTTTATCACCAGAAGGAACATGGATTTATGCCAGCGATAGTGCTCTGTTCTGGGCTTTATTTGGACTGTGTTATAATGATTACATGAAAATGTTACCAATTTAAAGTATTCATTTTTAATTGCTTTGATGCGTTTATGAGGAAAATATCGGAGATATCCGTAAATTATTGATAGTCTAGAATTGATGTTGAATTACAGAGTAAATCAGGAGTTTGCCGCATTTTGACGAAATGCCGACCACTGCATCATTCAAATTGGTGCCAGAGGTGATTGCGTGACTTCCTGTAAAATTCAATGCAGAATTTCAATCTTTGCAGAGTTAGTCTATATTCAAGTCAAATTACAACTTTCTGTGATAACGCGTTCTATGTTAAGCCGAGAACTTTGCGAACAACCCTGGTACATCTTATATTGCTATTCATACATAATGGAGATCAAATTATCGTCAAATTATTAAATCATATAACCGAACTCAACTTCATCTTGTGGGTTATTTGGCTCCAGATCGATCGAATCACTTACACATCTCTATGTGAATGTAACCCATCTCATTCCCGTGATTCATCATTATACCACTCAGTGATCGACTCTACCAGCAAATCGACTAGATGAACACATAGCAATGGACAATTAGCATAATGCACTCCAGAAGACCGGCAGAATCATAACGGCTATGCTGATTGGTTATAATGACCATTTAAACGACTTTAGTCAATTATTTGGCTGTCAGATAGACATAGATACGATTTCCACTTGAATATACAGTAAAACCTCGATGTGTCGAACATCCGTCCCTCGAATGTCTCCCTGTGTCGAAGTGTTTTTGAAGTCCCGACGATTCTCCTATACTTTACTATTAGCATTAGCATCCGTCCCTCGAACATCTCATTCTCGAATTTATCCCTGTGTCAAAGTGTTTTCTGTGTCCCCCAGACATATTTTCGATCTGTAGCTCGAAGTCGAAAAATTCTATAAACATATTTCTCAGTTTGGTTACTTCAAAGAGAGTTAGGCACAGTTGCTTACAATTAAAACATCAAAACATCCCCGCCCCGCAAAGCAGTCGGCAGCCTTTATCTCTTCTCTGTTTAAGCCGCGACCAAAGCGAGGTTGACCCCAAAGATCAACGACCGTGGATCTCAACTAAGGCATTGTTGTTGGTGTGCTTGTGATGATCTTTAATAAATTGCCGACCAAAGACAGCTCACATTTGAAGCTAGAGTTAATTAAAGAAATCCAGCCTTAATTAGATCTTTTATGAACTTTATGACAGCTTTAATATCAAAGCACGCAACAATAATATGAAAGATGTTTGTTTAGAGTGTTTTTGCGAGAAACAGTAAAAATCTAGTGACCAAGAGTCTTCGGCATCATTAGTTCATCAGCATCGCTATGGCTACAAAACGCAAGCTAGACGTGAAGACATTTGAGACCTTTAGAGCTACGTAAACAACCTTCCGTGAAATTCTTTTTCCCCCAAGACTTCAAAGATAATTTCATCTTTTGGCATTACTTTTTTATTAATATTTGTTAATTACTGTTTCAATCACAAAATCATAGCCTCTCGCGGTTTATAAGTGCAAAACGTCAGACCACGATTTGAAATGATAACGGCCTCGATCTCTTCGTCGAAGTATCCCTAAATCGAAGTAATTGAGCTAACCCCACGAACTTCGACACATCGAGGTTTTACTGTAATGCTGATTTCAACAGATTTCATCACTTTGATGGTTAAGGCGGTACTTTTCACACTCACAGTTTCGCAGTCATTTGACTGCAAAATCACTCCCAGAAACAAATTCAGTGTAACCGTCTCCTATTCACGATTCATCTCTTTTATCATAAGGTTATCAACGCATACTACACACAAAATTACTTGGTTGTATTGCATGATTGTTTTAGTTAATATTTTCGCCTGTTGTTATTTCAGGTTGCCTGTCATCCAAGGTGGATCCTTTGCTTTTCTTGCTCCAACTTTCGCCATTCTGAACCTTGATAAGTTCCAGTGTCCAGGTTAGTTTTAACTAAGAAACAAAATCCATGCATTTGTACATTTGAATATTTCGTTCAAATGAGTCAGATTTCACGACCAGTGAGAGAGAATCAATTAACGACACTAATAAAACATTGGAGATGTACACCGGAAGTACTGAGCACACCGAGGTCTGGCAAGTGCGCATGCGTGAGGTGAGAAACTTGATGGTCACAGTAAAAAGAACCTTTTTCTATCAAGTGATTTTATGTTCACTAGATCCAGGGTGCAATCATCGCGTCGTCGATGTTTCAAGTGGTCATCGGGTTCAGTGGGATGATCGGCGTTCTTCTAAGATACATAGGTCCTCTGTCTATTGCGCCAACCATCTCACTCATAGGCCTCTCACTTTTCAAGGAAGCGGCCAACAACGCCTCACAAAACTGGTGGATTTCCCTAATGTAAGTCCACTATATCTGACCTTCTGGTCACCCATCGACCAATCGTCTTTCAGGACAGTTGCGTTGATCGTTCTGTTCTCACAGTATTTGAGGAACACGAGCATTCCATGCTGCAGTGTCAAAGGCAAACGCTGTGGTTGTACACCATATCGGGTCTTCCAGATGTTTCCTGTGAGTTGATACATTAATATATATTACGCCCTACTGAGAAATTAAAACTCCTTATGCATCAGATCATCCTGGCCCTCCTGATCGCCTGGGGTGTGTGTGCTATTCTCACGGTCACAAATGCCCTCCCCGATGATGACCAGCACTGGGCTTACGCTGCTCGAACAGACATCAAACTCAATGCCCTCTCAAAAGCCGCTTGGTTCAGATTCCCTTACCCTGGTAGGACATGAATTATTGACAATTCAAGCATGATATGATGCATCTAATAAACTCGGCAGGCCAATGGGGCACGCCAACCTTCAGTGTTGCTTCGGTGTTTGGTATGCTTGCCGGAGTTCTGGCTGGCACGATAGAGAGTATCGGAGACTACTATGCAGCAGCTAGGATGTCAGGTGCACCAATACCTCCACTCCATGCCATCAACAGAGGTATCGACATTATTCATGCACTTGAACCCTTCCTTTGAGCCTCATCTTACAGGTGTATTTATGGAGGGAATTGGCTGCACATTGGCTGGTGTCTGGGGTACAGGTTCAGGAACCACAACGTACAGCCAGAACATTGGTGCAATTGGGATCACTAAGGTATAACAATCTTAGCAACTCTGAATAATAATCAGCTACGTGTATGAATTATCCAGGTGGGGAGTCGCCGAGTGATCCAGGTGGCGGCTATTATCATCATGATTTTCGGTTTGATCGGGAAGCTGGGAGCCCTGTTTGTTTCAATTCCTGGTCCCATTTTAGGCGGAATTTTCATGGTGATGTTTGGTATGACGTCATATTCCTATTAATTGTCACCATTAATTAGACCGATTCTCATATAGGCATGATCACCGCTGTAGGGATCTCCAATCTGCAGTTTGTTGATCTGGACTCGTCGCGAAATCTCTTCATTTTTGGATTTTCCCTGTTTTTCGGTCTTTGTCTCCCACAGTGGGTAAAAACAAAAGGAAATTTCATCCATTCTGGTGAGAGGGCATGTCTGGCTAACTATCATTGTTATGCGGTCTCTGTGGTCTTCAGGCAGTGACGTTTTTGATCAGATTCTAGTGGTTTTGTTGACAACTGGAATGTTAGTTGGTGGCTTAACTGGTTTTGTTTTGGACAATACCATTCCAGGTAAGCAAAAGCTAATTCTGCCTTACTGTGTAATATATCTCATATACAATTAAGAAATATGAAATTATTTCAGAATCCAGATTTCTATCATTTTTCTCTGGTATTTGACACTGACTCACTCGTCCCTTGCCTGGGGTCGTCGGGGGACCTAAGGGCCGCAAGCTTTGTCAACCTCCTCCACTCCTCTCTGCTCTCGGCGGCTCTTGTTAGTTCATCCAGACTACCCTCAATCCAATCTGTCACGTTGTCATTCCATGCATTCTTCTGTCACTCTCTTCTTCTTCTGCTCTCGGCAGTGCCCTGCATGATAGTCTTTGAGAGGCTGTCGCGTCTGACAGTATGGCCAAACCATGCGAGTGTCCTCCTTTTTATAGTTGCCAGCAGCGGTTCCTGCGTGTGGGCCAGCCACTCTCTTCATCTCGTCTTTCACTTAATCGTTCGTTTGTCTGTCTCTGTACGAGATACAAAGGTGTTTGCTGAAGCTCTTCGTTTTGGAGACTCTCTTCTCGTCTTCAGCTTTCATCTTCCAGCTTTCGCAGCCGTATTGCAGGATGGACGTCATTAGTCTTTCATATATCTGGAGCCTTGATTTGAAGCGGATGTTACTCTGCCAGACTCGTTGCAGTCTGGCTGTTGTTGCCGTCGCTGCCCAGACTCCTAAAATGACCTCTCTTCCGCTACTGCCGTCCTTCGCCAGCAGTGCACCCAGCTACTTGAATTATTTTACTTATATATATATATATGCCATTCATCATAATGCTGTTATGGATTTCGTCGTTGCTCTTCATCATGACCTTCGATTTCTCCGTGCTAACCTCCATGTCAAATGCAGATACGTTATGTACAAGTGTGTCCGTTAGATTCTGTAGTTCTATACTGCAGAACAATGTCATCAGCAAAAAGTAGGCTACTGACTGCTCTGCCGCCGATTAGATGGATATCATGATAGGCAGGAGGCATGATGGGGTTTTACGGCTCCACCCTACCCATTTGATCGGGTGATACGGGCGTCTGAAAAGAAGGCCCAAATCGAGGTTTCCCCTAGTCTTATCGATAAATCCGAAGGGCTCTTTATCCTGCATACCACCATAACAGTAGTACACAGTGCCCGCCTTGTTACGCAGGGATGAAACTCTGATGGAATATGTTCTGCAAACTTCTCTCAAAGAATGCATTGAACACCATGGGCTATGGGAGACAGCCTTGCCTGACTCTGGCTGTTGTTAATTCAGTGCCTGTATGAAAGCCATTCTTGAGCAAAACTGAACTTTTGGCGTTATCGTATATGGCCTTGAGGATCTGGATGAGCTCTTGGTTGATGTTAAAGTCGCTCATGACCTGCCAGAGTCCTTGATGCCAAACACGGTCAAAGACTTTCTTGAAGTCTATGAAGTTCTGGTGGAGGTCTTTTTGCTGTTGAAGATGTTTCTCAATGATGGTGCGGCAGTTGAAGATCTGCTCCACAGAACTTCTTTTTGCTCTAAAGCCTGTTCGTTCTTCTGCTAGGAGTTCTTTGACTTGAGGCTTTAGGCGATCAAGGATGATTCTAAGGAGGATTTTGCTGGTATGGCTATTGAGGCAGATAGTGCGGTGGTTGTTGCACATGCGGAGGTTCCCTTTCTTGGGCAGTGGGATCATCAGTGACCATGTCCACCCAGAAGGCCTTTTCACTTCGTTCCGTATTTTTTGACACAACTTTAGAAAAACATCGACCACTTGCTCTCCTCCACTCTTCAGGAGTTCGCTAGGCATGATGTCGATCCCGGTGATTTTCCTGCTTTCAGTGACTTGATTACAGCTTTCAATTCTTCTCTAAGTATCGGTAGCTTGTCCTCTTGGTCTTGTCGTTGGCCACTGATTAGGCTAAAATCAGGCTGTAATGTGTAATTATGTACCTTTTGGCAGTACTTCGTCCATCTCTCGATAGTTTCCTGATCCTTTGCAGCTGAGTTCATGGCTTCTTTTATTACGCCTCTCAGAGTGTCGATGTCACTCTCAAGAAAATTGAGGGCAGCGAATTTCCCTCCTATCTGCGTTTGAAAAGCTTCTATGCTAAGTGGGTCCTGTAGTTTGCTGAGGTTGAAGGGGGTTTTTGTGCTTGCTTGTCTTCGATCGTTTTGTGCTGAGTTTTATTTTGAAAGTCATCAGGACAATGTCATGATCGCTGCCTACATCTGCCCCACGGAATTTCTGCCCAATATTTTCCCCATGTTTATGCTTGACTGGAACTACTACTGTACCGAGATTTAGTCGATTTCCTTGTGGTCTTGGAGAGTGCCACATTACTTAGCGGGACCTTTTATGGGGTGAAGGGTATTGGTGGCTGCTGGCAAACACCAGTAGACGCAGGCCTATATCATTTGTTTCGCCTATGCCAAATTTCCCTACTGTTCCCGACCAATCTTGGTAAGCGTTTGGCCCCACCTTAGCATTCTAGTCCCCTTGTACAATTAGGATGTCCTTTTTGGGCACCTTTTTGATGATGTTACTGAGTTCTTCATTGAACGCCTCGACCTCATTGTCTTCATATGCAAAGGTAAGGGCATAAACCTGGATGATGCAGATTCAAATCTGATGGCAATAATCCTGCTTGAGATGGGAGTGCAACTGATAAACTATTGGCGCTTTCTTTCCTGACAATGAATTCGACGCCATGTTGATATTTTGTTTCGTCTCCTGAGAACCAGATCTTGTGACCCTCTTCTGTTGTTGTTCCGCCAATACCTGTCCAACTCACTTCTGCCACTCTAAGTATGTAGCAGCGATAAAGCTCTTGCTCGTGTTCGAGCTCATATATCTTGCCGCATGCATGAAGGGTCCGGATGTTCCATGTTTCCATTTTGGTAGGGTGCCTTATTTTGAAGGTATTGTTGACATTGTTGACTCTGTTGTTGTTTCTGTTGTTGCTGCTGCTGTTCCTTCAAGATGCCGATTTATCATGCCCGCCCTGCAGTGCCATGCGGCGCGCTGTCATTGTTGAGCCCCGCCTCGACCGATCCTGCTTGGTTGTCGTGTTCTTGCTCCTCATATCCAATCAGAAGGCTCAGATCAGCTTGGCGGCGCCTATCTTCTCTCCAAGCTCAGACTGGCAGCCGGTGGCGCATGCTATATTGCTGCCAGTCATGTTCACTTGGCCGTTGGGCCTGAACTGACCTCTTCCGCCTTGGACGTTGACTGCCGAGCAGCTCCTCCGCCCGTGGCCGTTGGCTGTGTGTGCAGCTCGTCCGCCCAGTGGAGCAGTGGCTGCACAACCCTCTCAAGTAGTTTGGCTTACTTGCTGAAGTGTTTACCAGGGTGTGGCGCTAGAAACCAGCATGTGAAAGTTGAGGTGTGAGTGAGGTCCAGAGGGGCTTAGCCACCCCGAGCACGATAATGCGCAGTGAAAACTGCACCGCATTGAAAACTGCATCCACTCTAAGGGGTGCACTTAGCGCAGAAACCAAACACCATAGGTACCACCTATACCCACACCCCAACACCCCCTGTTATCTGTAATTCCTGTTCAATTGTAGTTGAAGCCTTGCAAGCTATAGTTCATTGAATTGGGAGGCTCTAACTACGTGTACTATTATTTTGTCGTGACGACTACTTTGTGAGCCTAGTTTCCTATGAGTTCTCCAATTGGTTCCCCTCGATCAACGTTGGTTGAAGGACAAACCAGGAGGCCTTAGACTGTATGTCAATGAAAGTGTGCATGACTCATTCCTTATTTTGCAGGTACTAAGAAAGAACGCGGCCTTGTTGAGTGGAGCAGGCAAGATGTGGGGAATAACAAGGGTATTGAGACCTACGATATCCCAATTGTTACCAAGCACCTGAAGAAATGGTCATGGACGTCATATTTCCCGATCTCCCCGACTTATTCCGGATGCAAATGTAGCAGTGCACGTGGCGATCTTGAGATCACGACAGTCGTTGGCTAAACTGTATTATGCGTGATGCATAAACAGTGTGATGGAGACACAGACTTCGGATTGTATGATATTAACTCCAGCAGAGGGTTGAGAGTTTTTGGCCTACATCTGGTTCATTGTCGTTGTATTTTTAACTACCGATAACTGTTTTTTAAAATTGTAAAAATCAAATAAATAATTATAATTATGGATTGGCTGTGTTCCATTCGTTTTCACTTTTATTGTTTGATGCCTTATTCACGTGAGATGTATTGCAATTTGGTTTCATTTATCACTTGCAGAGATCGTTTATAGCTGATCAATCTATCCAAATATTAGGGAATTAAAAATGCAATGATTGAGTTAGACTGGATCCAAGTGCATTATATTTCCTCAATTGTCCCTTTTGTACTCTGACCTTCTCCCATCTGCAATTTTCGCCATCTTGAGTCGCCCGATTATGCGTTATACTTTCCTCAAATCTTGTACTGTATTGATTATTTAATAAAGTTTCCTTGGTCGATTAGGGATAAAATAATCTTGAGCAAGAGAGAAGTATATTTGGATAAATAATGCCCGAACGATTCTGGGGCTAGAAAACCTATCGAGGCAAGCATTAATAGAAAAATCACTGAAATATAATTATAGTAAATATCGGAATTTCAGCTATAAACCTTTGCTGCTATAATTCAAGATTTATGCGCTTCTTTATATAATTATAGTTTTGGATTTTGTATTTTGGATTTGATTCAGTATAATCCTGAAAATTTTCGGTCTCTCGCGAATTTCTTTCTCACGAGAGCAACAAAGGTGTTGAAGCGGGGAGAGCGGAGATTATTATTATTATTATTATTATTGTTATTATTATTATTATTATTATTGTTATTATTATTATTATTATTATTATTATTATTATTATTATTATTATTATTATTATTATTATTATTATTATTATTATTATTATTATTATTATTATTATTATTATTATGATTATTATTATTATTATTATTATTATTATTATTATTATTATTATTATTATTATTATTATTATTATTATTATTATTATTATTATTATTATTATTATTATTATTATTATTATTATTATTATTATTATTATTATTATTATTATTATTATTATTATTATTATTATTATTATTATTATTATTATTATTATTATTATTATTATTATTATTATTATTATTATTATTATTATTATTATTCTAATAATACGGCCGCAGAAAGAGAATAACGACACTCTAAAGTCGAATTGGCCTAACTCATTTTTGCAAAGTTTTGGGAAATGAGAAAAAAACTGATTATCTTAAAACTTGCGCCTTTTCCCCGTCCAGATAACTCTCAAGACAGTGATAGGTAATGTTTCCATGCAGTATACAGGTTGACAGAATTGATTGGGCGCTAGGTAGTACTTTTGGGGCGAAATATTTGACTTTGGCAATTTTTCCACACATAATGAGATAACTTAGGCCGACTTCGTTTCAAGGAAATTTATTTTTCTTACGTACACGAACGTGGTTGAGAGCCTTAATTAGACCAGAAAAGAACACAATAACAGTATAATCACTGCCATGCAAATGTTTGCAACAAAATTGCTTGTCTTGGTTTCACAAAAGATAATGACAGAAGCTAGTTGAATGAAAGGTTGTCATGGAAAGCATGATATTCTTGCGGAACCACCTTCTTCAACGTTTGAAGGTCGTCATACGTTCTCTTTTTGATTGGAATTTTCTTCTTGAACATTGGCTTGAAAACGGCATTGCCATCTTTGATTCTTTGCGGCAAGGGGGCATAGTCGCACTCAAATGAAAGTTTGTATTCAATTCCGGTGGCAGAGTACCGCAGAACCTTGAGCTCGTTCACGGTGACGTCGCCAGCTTTTTTTCCAGACCTGATGGATGCGATTTAAGTGTCTGGAAGCCTGTTTTGAAATCATCAAATTTCCCTTCTGTGACAGTGTACGGCTTTGCATGTCTAGCTGCTCGCATCACAACCATGTAATCCTGGGGTGCATACATGGGGCCATGCATTCTCTTCTCAATCATGCTATGCATTGAATCACACTCCATCTGCATGTGGCCTGAAACGAGAAGGAGTATGAAGAATCTTATGTCTTTCAATCCCAGCAAATGTAAAGCTCTTACCATTACTCGATTACGAAGCCCGGTTGATTTTAATTACACGATGAATGGTGTTGCCCTTGAAAAAGTTGTCGATTTTAAAGACTTAGGTGTATCTGTTGATCCATCACTATCTTTTAAAGACCATATTTACTCAATTACTTCCAAAGCTAATCAAGTGTCTGGAATGATCAAGAGATCAATCGGTTATAATGCCCCTTCATCTGTAAAATTACAATTGTACATATCTCTTTGTCGTAGCAAGCTGGAAAACTGTTCTCAAGTATGGTCGCCTCAAACTAAAGGCAATATATTAACCATTGAATCTGTTCAACGTAAATTTACAAAATATATCCTGAATTATCAGCCAGATCTATCTTATACCGAACGTTGTACAAAACTGCAGCTTCTACCTTTGTCTTTTAGAAGAGAAATTGCCGATCTAACCTTTTTATACAAATGTTTACATGGTCTCATTGATGTTGATTTTACCCATATTTTACAACTTTACACCAATTCTAGTCACACTCGTTCTCAACAATGCACTAATCGCTTGAAACCTATTCTAGTCAGAACCGAGTCATTTCAATCATTTTATTTCAATCGTGCCATATTTCTGTGGAATTCTTTACCATCTGCTGCTCGTAACTGTCAAACTTTAAATACCTTTAGAACCAATGTTAACAATTTTTATTTATCGAAAATGCAACATTATGATGTCAAGTCATCCTGTACCATTACTTCAACCTGCAGATGCCACGGCTTTTATCACTTTTAATGTTTTTAACCCAACCGTGGCAGTACCAACCCAATAGGATCCATCCTCTTTGTACTGCCATTTGCTTTACTGCAATAAAGCTTATTATTATTATATTATTATTATTATTATAGATACTTTTGCTCGATCAAAACATTGAGCTTTTTTGCAAGGTGGAAATATGCATTCGCCAAAGTTGCACATAGGTTTTTTTGGTAGCCACATCCGTCTGATCAAATGATCAAAAGCTTGACGTCAGGGTGCGCTTCCATGTAATTTTTGAAGTGATTGTACTGCAACCAGGCAAAGGATTCGCTTAACAAAGTTCCATTACATTCATCACAAACAGTAACAGTGTCCTTTTTTGTTGTCAAGACAGAACAATGTAAAGTTGTGTAACTGCAATTTGGTCTTGTAGAACATGCAGCTGGCATCTGTTTTGGGGGACAGAATTACGGCTTGAAGGTCCATCGTCCACACTGAGAGAGTAGGATCTTCCAACGAAGCAGCCTTGTCCTCAGCCTTCTTCTGCTGTGCCATCGTTTTCAGTTCCCTGTGCTTTTCATACTCCTCGTTGGAAACGCTTCCAGTTTTGTGTCCAATGCAGGTATCACATTGGTCTTTTCTGGGCACAAAAACAGAGTATTGGTCTTCGTGGAAAACTCTGTTGAAGATTGTGTAGCTAACTACATGCATTCTGTTTCCTTCAGCCTTCTTTCTGTATTCAGCATACAATGCATTGATGGTCGTACCAGGTTCAAGGAACTACAAGTGTGCATAGCAAGAACGCACATAGTGCGATGGGAGAGTGCTAAGACCCTGGAGGAATTTTGTTATGAAATCCATGCTTTCTTCTGGGATAGTATTGTGGAATTTGGACGATCCTTTCTCTTCTCTGCAATCTGCTTGTAATTCCGTATCTTTTGCCGAAACCCAGTGCAGCAGCGTATGCTCTGCCATTCCAAACGTTGCTGCAAACATTTTCTTGCACACTCCATACTTCTGTGAGACCCCTGGTAGCCTATACTCCCATGTCAGGCTTCGCCTGGAGTCAACTCTGACTATTTTTTGCTTACATGGATTGCTGGTCACCAAGCCAGCAACAAAGAGCTTCCTTTCTTGCCATATACCCATCTCGTTGATTGGGTCTTCTTGGCCTTTTTTACCAGGTCCATTGTCTTTATTTTAATAATGGTAACTGGACATGTATGACTATGAGACGAAAACTGAAAAGACAATGCAATAAAATGAAATTTTATTACCACGACACATTCAGCATATTAAACTTGATTTCAATGTCGTGATGCATTCAATAGGCCTATACAAAAAATGTGCATTGCATAAGGCACTTATTTCAATAGACAATGTCTACAATTATCGCTCATTCACTTTTTTTTTTGGGGGGGGGGGGGGTTGGATATAACAATTGGCCTGGCTGCATTGGACTGAAAAAGTGCAGTCAAAGGGAGGGGATTTAAACGTTTGAAAATGATAAATATTCCACAAAAAAACCTATATATTTTGAATAATATCATCCTGAATAGATCAAACACTCACCCACTGTCAATCCGCCGGCTCATGCCTTTTGGCCTAACTCACGGTTTTGCGGCAAACGATATACCGGACTGAAATTGCCTAACTCAACATTGAGTTAGGCCAAAATGGAATTCTCCGTTATGACAGGGTTAGCATGCGAATACTGCCGTGAAATTTTAAACGGAGATGCGCACAATCATAAGGCTTGCGGTGGTGTAATAGTGACCAAATGAGTTAGGCCATTTTTGCTTTAGCGTGTCGATAATTTAAATTTATGAAAACTCGACAGATGTTGGTTGCAAGAGCGCAGATAATGGCTGGGTCGGCTGATAAAGATTTAAAAGTTCGCTTAAATAAGTTGACCCGAGTTAGCAGTTTATTTATTTATTTATTTATTTTTTTTTTTTATTTTTTTTTTTTGCAATAAAGTTTCTCTTTTAATATTTGTATTGCTTATGTCTTGGGTTGTGCATCTTGCAATACTAGGTGCGTTTTGAATCACCCCACGGTGCGTTGTGTTCAGGTACTAGTAGCTTCGGGAGGAATGGACCAGTCATGCACAAGGAGCGAAGAAGCGCAGGCCGAAAAGGGTGTAATATCCATCAAACCAGCGCTGACAGAGGTTTCAGAAAATGCCGTCCCGAAGGCTTGCCGCCGGGAGAGCGCCTGTCGAAAAAGAAAACTAATGTAGGTATCTGTATACATGTACATGTAATAGTAATACCTTCTCCAGTGCGCTGTCTGTGTCCTTCCACCCCGTCATGTTTGCGTGGTACTTATATGTTCCGTTTTTGAAGAGAACAGATCAAGTCAGCACGGAGCTTTTCACCAAATAAACTTATTAAAATTGCTAATGCCGCCAGATTCGAGGGCACCGGGTAGCTCAGTGGGTTAAACCGCTGACTACAATCCTATGACGACCGTGGGGGTCGACGTCCCGGGTTCGAGACCCGATCAGGCCACGGGCGTTATGATTGTGAATTACAATTGTAATTCTTCGGTGACTCTGCAGTGCTGCCCAACTGCGTAACAAGGCGGGGCGCTGTGTACTACTGTCTATGGTGGTATGCAGGATAAAGAACCCTTGGGATTTATCGATAAGAGTAGGGGGAAACCCCGGTCCCGGGCCTTCTGTTCTGGCGCCCGTATCACCCGAACGGGTTGGGTGGAGCCCTAAAACCCCAATCACTCACTCACTCACCGCCAGATTCGATGGGTGCATTTTAATTTTAAATTAATATGCTTAAATTTCTTAAACGGAGAGAAAAATAAAACATACAAGAAAAATAATAATTGTGTAACAGTTATTTTTAGAATTTTGAGCTGTGGAATGAAATTTTAACATTTTCATGTTGCAAGATGATAAACTAAACACACCCGTACTCCACGTTCTCAAATAGTTTGTTTTTTTTTTTTTTTTTTTTTTTTTGTGGTTTTTTTTTGTGGTTTTGTTTTTTTTGTGGTTTTTTTTTTTTTAGTTGGTTATTGAGTCATTCTTATCCTAATTTCATATCCTGGATCACATTGTTGACGTTGTTCCCGTGTATAGTACTGTACACGAAACGCGTAATATTTGCATGGACAAGACATTATAGTGATGATCCACTAATCTGGGGTCACTATATCTTCATCTATAATATTCAAATTATATGTAGACTACTAGAATATAATTTTTAAGTGGATAACACAATCTATGAATACGACATTGTCTAACGAGCAGACGACAGCCACACCACAAGTCGGGGCGCCCAACTGGGTGTTACACTGTGATGAATACGGGATATTCTACATGTGCTGCATGTATTAGGCCTACCTTAAAATGATTACTTAAATGTTAATTGGTTATTGGCAGTATTGCATACTGGTAAATATATATATATATATATTTTTTTTTTTTTTTACTAGAAGTGATATTATATATATATATATATATACAGCACAAAATCAATAACAATGCCAGTAATTGACCTAATAGCCCTAATTGATCGTTGAAATAACTATGAATATGCTGTGTTCATTCTTTGCTGTGCGAATGGGGTGCGAATGTGGTTAATGGACTATAATAATTTTTGTTACTATTTGTTTTACGATTATTTTCTTTATCATTTTTGTTAATATATGTATTTATTATGCAATCAAATCGAATAAAATTTTATACATATATTAATTTGCATTATTTGCACACATGTCTGGCGTTGTTCTTTATGTATCCACTTTCAAGTTTGTATTGGTACCTGCACAACCTATTTTTCTATTGTATTTGGTGTTATGTACTACAAGTACTCGGACATGTAGCAACGTGACAGCATTTTGTGCTAGAGACAGTTAATTTCCTCCCTGATCCCTCGCCGCCTTCCATCTCCATACTTTGTAATTGTTCTGAGCTGTGACACCATCTAACAGAGCAAGACAAAAACGTGGCCAAAATCTTCCCAGAGTTGACTCAGAAATCATAACGCTCATCTGTTTGTCTTCCACTCTGACCAGATATTGGAGAAATCATAACGCAATCGAAAGATCCTGCGATTCATAATCCTTATATTCCTTAAAGGTTGCCGTATTGTGAAAAGTATGGTAACAACTGACATAAATGGAAACCACCCAACTAATCATGACACTTTGTTCCATTCACATACATACTTTAATATCGTATGATAGACTGTAGTTCCACTCATTTAGTGTCGCTGAGCGGAATTTTCGGCTAATAATTATATGGAATCAGCTGATCGAGAAATTTCGTCTGCTAAAAGACTTCCGGGTGAGCGGCACATGCGCAGTGGGGCATCTTGGTCGCCATATTGCTCATCGATCTTGCATTTCTCAGCCTCCGATGATCCTTTTGCATTGATTTTCATAAAGATTTCAACTGCGAGATATCTTGGCCGTCAAGCTGGAGAAAATACCAGATTACATTCGCGATACGATGGAGTGGTTCATGGGGTAAGTTCGGAATCGAGGCGTTTTTCTCATCTTCGCACATCCTGTTGTTAGCCACTCTTCGGTGTTTTGATATTTTTTCTATGTTGTGAAATGTCAAGCGTTACGTTGGATCTTAACTAGACGTCACGTGCACACTTTATGCAATCCGATGTAACATGCGGCCACTAGAAATATAATTTTCTGATAGATCTTCCCTTCGTTGCGTGAACTTGGATCTAATCATTTGTTAATTGATTTTGAATGCTGGCGCTTCATGATCGACTCATCAGTCATTGATTGAATAATTGAGTCACATGATGATCATGATTAACTATTATTTATCAATTCATCAACTCAAAAGACATAAGTCTAGTGCCCGACTCTTAGACTAGCTGAGTAGCTCAGGCTTCACACATGACATTAAGACGCTTAGGCTGTCGGGCAGTGGGCTACCTTCGGCAGTTAACATAGACTTAATTAATTAAAAATTATTACCAAATTAAAGTGGCCAAGCTCAAGACTGACCAAAAAAAAAAAACTATTGCTCTGCACTATAGACCGGCTGAGAATGTTTTTTGTACTGTAATATTTACTTGTAGTATTATCACTTGACTGTGACTGTAAAAGTCTAAAGACAGTTCACTACGGTCAGAATTGAACTTCAACCACAATCATGCCCACAGGTTCTGGCTTTGGTCAGAGCTAGAATTTAGCATAAATGATTAATGTACTTGATGAATCACTACAGATGATCAAGTGTTGTGAACCAGGTAAAGGATCACCTGGCATTTTCAAATAGTAAATACCCTTACGTCCTTCCAAATTTGAAGCGTCTGTTTGAAATGTAATCCCCTATATACTCACTGTGTTCTTTTCAGTAGTGAGATTCCTGAGGTACACAGTATCACATGTACCCACTACATTGTGGTTTGATGGGCTAGTACAGTAGTATTTCACCTACTTTATCCCATTGTAAATATTTTCTTCAGGGGATATTCTAAGGTCCTGCAGGAAACTTATCAGGTTTTAAAGTTGGCTTTGTGGTTTCACTGGTACAAGTACTAGTGGTTAATGTAGAATTGAAGCTGCAAATTTCTTTGTTACACTAGTTTATGAAAGTATATACAATTTAAATGTTGAATGACCTCACAATTGATTGTTGAGTATTGAGTATAACTTGGATGCCTTACATTGAGTAATAATGCTTATTAAGAGTCTTAACAGCACTGATTGGCTTCTTGCTTGGAACCTGTAGCTGATATAAGACAAGGAAATTGCTGTTTGTTGTACTATTATATAAGTCGTATATAGGCATTTGTTAGCGCAAATCTGAGTAGCCTGGTAAGTGCAAAGCCTCCTCAGCATCTGGCATTATCTGTATTTGTCGTCTCTGGACTACCTATTAGGCCATACACGTTTGCTCTCCGAATTCCTTGAACAGTGTGTTTTCACGTGAGCAGTGAACAGAGAATCGCGCCTTGAATGGCCCCATTTACGTCTGTGTAATCACCATGAAACATCTGGTTCAGCTTTGCCTCTCTGAAGCTCTGAGAGAAAGGAGGCTGGCTGAGAATGCTTGCAGACATCTTAATGAACTAAATTATTCATCGCAAACCACACTCATGCAGCCCACTCTCTTCAATGATTTCTTTCCAATTTTCTTGTGAGCTCTGACTCACTTTGGGTTTTTCCTGTTATGGTTTTTATGCTTCTGAATGAAATTGAATAAAGCTTGATTCAGTTGATGTGAGAGAGATAAAAATATTAAATAATTTAATATTTATCCCCAAGCATAAGAGCGTGACTGGATTTCTCCTTCGTGTATCAATTTCTGGTTTTTCCGAGTAATAAAGGCTTGTACATCAAGTGCCCTTTGTGAACTCCCTGCAACATAAAATGCCCTTTGTTTCCCCCATTTGCATCCTAATTAACCAAAGTGACATGGTTTCATCATAATTATGGGTTATTCATGGCAATGCTGCTGATTTGCACATTTACAATAGGTCAATGGCAGTATAATAGTATTGCTAAATTGTAATCTCGTTTTTCATTCTTTTGTTATCAGAATTATCAGATAGCAAAGCATGTCGGCCGATTTGCCCAGTTAAATGTCTGGTATGATGGGTGTGTCAGTAAATCAGTCAAATGTATTACTTCCACATTGAAATTAATAAAATAATAAAAATACTAAGTAGATTTTATTTTATAGCTTGAAGCTAGCAGCCTACGATTATCGTCTTCAACATTTGTGACTTGCATGGTGAGGTACTTATAAAATTTTGAATAGAAATCACGAAGTTGTTTTTTTGGTCCCTCTATATTTATATATTTATGTGTGTTTTCTAAACTTTTCTTCAATTTATTTCCCAGAGAACTTGCATGACCTAAATTTCCTCATGCATGCAGAGAGGTCTCCTGAAAACTTACTCACTCAAGAATAGATAGATACATGTATCATCATATATTCATATTTGGTTATCATTAACTGATTGCACTCATTGTATGACATCAAATCTTTTTAGTACAGTATATGAAATATGAAATCATTATGTAGTATGTACAAAGGGCATTTTATGTCTGCATCTCTGCATGTGCAAGATCTCTATTCATGACTCATTGTATTTTGGCCTTTTTGGGCTCATGTGACTGATATGAGCTTCCTTTGGCTATCGTGCCATTTGAGGTGTTGACATATTTGGTCAATATTGATGTTCGAATCATATCATTGTCACTATTATGATAACCTCAAATGCAGATCCTTGTAACAGGTCTACTTTTAAATGCAATAAAGAAGTAAGTGATTGAAACATAATAACATTAGTAGTTTTAGTACACAGTGTCACTGTGCTTCAAGGCAATGCAATAAGGATGTAAGTAGAAAACCTGCATAAATCTCCCTATTTTATCACAACTAATAATAATTGAATGTTTAAAGGGGTTTCTATCACCCATCCGGACATGATGATCTAAGTTTCTAATTTGTTTACCAATGATTTATGACGAAACAGTTTTTGGGCTTCATCTCCATTGTTTGGTACCTCAACTTACACCCTTTTTTCACTGAGGTAGCGACTTGTTATGTGTGTATAACAAGTCGATGTGTATGTTAAATGAGAACGCAAGCCTTATGTGAATTATACTTAGGTGCAAAAGAAACGCAACAATCTATAATTGGTTTAATAATTGAGTTAATCCATGTTTGGGTTTACAAGAATATTCTACATTGTGCACAAATCTATTCTCTTCATTTTCAAACCATACGCAATCAAAAAATGGTTTTCTTTCGCAGCCAATCGGTGAATCCCGGTAAACATTCTTTTGAGTACACCCATGACTTTTATAGACGATGAAATTGACTGGAACAATACTCCAACGAGTGCTTTACTCAAAATCACTTAGACTTTTGAAAAAATTGCACTCTGGGAAGGCTGACGGCTTTCTGAAGGGTGGTATCCAGAAGCCTTCTGGAGCATGGAGTTGATCCAAGAGTCACAAACCGCCAAATCAGATACAGTGTGTCCATGGCACAACATATACGTCATCAAGCAGAAAACATCAGGTGTACCTTGGATTGACTTCATTCTGGATGCCTAAGAGTGACAGCAAACCGACAGGACTGACAAAACCGACAAGCTACTGGCTAGGACTGGTTCAAGACAGCCATGTTTATGGGATGTGCGACAGGGGAGGAATGCAATTGACCAATATCTGCTGAGAAACTTTTGATATCGGCTCAGGTAAGGGAGATAGGGGTTCAGATCTCCATAAAAGACCCCAAATCGTGGTTACGTATATCCGGAGATAATGCTCACTCATAACTTGCTATGGTCATCGCAGACTTCTTGAAGAAGGAAAATGATCTCTTGGAGTGGTCATAGTTGGCACATCCTCAAATTTGAACATTTATGGGATAAACTGAAGTCGGTAATTCCTCACCGCCTCCAGTCTCTCCACTATAGCAGAGAGCTGATTCAAGGCTGTAACAACATCTCACAGGGCTGGGTTCTGAGTCTCATGGAGAAACTGGGCCAAAAAATACTCTCATATGTTATTGGCGTGTGAGTCAGAGGACAGGGAATATATGACCATGAAAATCAAACATGTTTACTGTGACCCCTTGTCGATTGTTCCTCTAATTAAACTTGGTTAATTCTATTTGTTTTCTTTGAAATTTCACGAATATGTCCTTAAATGGTTTAAATTGGTACACACGAAAATTCGGGTATGCTTTGCATACCCGGAATGTGGTGTTGGCATAACCAAAGAATTGCGTTTCTTTTGCACCTAAGTTTATTATGAAACAATGAGGTCAACGAATTGTGTTACACGTGTGTACGTGTGTTCTGTCAAACACTGTGAACTCTCTGTATTCAATAGGGAAGTTGCATGGAGGTTATATTTTTGTGTGCTTCTGTTATGAGTTCATCTCCTGTTTCAATTTATGGGGTTTACTTGGTTTGTTTAAAAAAAAAAACACCTCGTTTCTTTAGAGCATTATTGACTTGATGCTTCTCACTAAGTTCTCAGTCTGTTTTTTAATTTTTATTTAACCCGAAGAAAAATGCGTTAATTTACGCTTGTGTGCTCATAGTTTGTTACGCATTGAAAGCTTTATAATAGAATCCTAATGAAGTATTTTGATAGGGGGAATGGGGTATTGCTTCAACTTCTGCCCCCCAAAAAATATGCATGTAATCTTCTCATTTTTCTGTTGTGTGTATGGGACTATGGATATATACTGCTGTGTATTTATTTATGTAACTATGTAATTACTGCTTCTTCTGATGTTACGGTGATTCTGCTTCAAATTAGATGTTATAAGTCATGTTTTATGGCCATCTGTCTTCTGTAGTATCACTGATATGTACACTAGTACTTTTGTGCACAGGAGGCATTTTTATTGCAGTATTAAGACGTACTGCCATTCGTCTCAATCTTAATAATTAATTTTGCTCTAGTAATTAACTCGTGACCATACATTAATTGCAGTTAAATTAAATTCACTAATTATTTAGCAGGTGCTTATAATGAATGAACTGACTAATTTTCTCATCAGTACTTGGTATAATCAGTGCTGTCTGCTCCCCCGCGATGCGACAGGCGGCTTTAATGAGTTAAGAAGTTATCATTTTAGCCGTAACCACTGTTATGTCTCTTAGCAGAGTTAAAGAGTTGGAACTCTTTAACTCTGTTAAGAGATATAATATGAATCACATGACAGTAGCACATGGATTTGATAATTTCGATTCACGTCATACTCCTAATTGATATAATTACTCATGACATTTTCAAGTGGAGGTGCGGCCTTTCTGCCTTATCTACCTGCAGATAGGGCGTCATTTGCTCGTTGACCGATCACATTATTCATGTTCGCTGCCCTGGATGTTCTTTTTCATGAATGCGGCTGGATTAAATGGATTTTTAAGAGAGTCGCTGGTCTACGGGGCTCATTGAAATACTGACGTCATTATTTATTGGAGTACTAGCACTCTTAGTATACACTGGAATACGATGTTTGAGAATTCTGGGTTTTCTGTACATACTTCACTTGGTTAAGTTGGTTTAATGAAAGTTAAAGGAGTTCTAACTCCTGAAGTTGTAATAACGAGTGTCCAATGTTTAGAAATTGGAAATTTGGCTTTTTTAATTGCTAGTTCGTATTCGGGATACGCAGGCATCACTGTGCGTATGTCTTCATCCTGTGTTCAAGTTGATCAATTGCTGCCACTCGAAATCGAAAAAGTCAAACTGGCGAAAGTGGATTTATAGATGCTATCTACGTCACATGGTCCCACCGCGGATGCTGGCCTGTATGACCTCAATCTGGCTAATTGGGTCAGATCTCTCCAGCTCTTGAAGTTACCCAATATTTGAGCTATTTCATTCAATTACCCAACGCATATATTTACACCTGAGAAGACGGCGAAGGGCGAGAGAAGAGAAACGTTTTGTGGAATTTAGAAAGTACATGTATAACTTACAAGACAATTCCAAGGGAGCTTGGGGCTATTACCAATTTACCATTACTGTATGATGCACTACGGATTACTTAACCCTGAGTTGCATAACATTTTCCTATCTTGGGGGACGTAACCAAACATGCTAAACTTCCCAGCAGATTAGGCAGATTTGTGATAATTGGTGGGATATCCTCAGATTTACCAAATGAACCTTCCAGAACATTCCAGACCTCCTATCGGTGATGGTATCTGCAATTCCGCACTCCCACGCCTCGTCAGTCCATATATCTCGCTGATCTATCAATACGGATGGACCATTGGCTTAACCGCCTTGCCCTTTCACTTCTTTGTGTACAGTGTGTGTTGGTATATATATGTTGTATTTATAAATTAGCGGTGTGCCGTTGGTGTTGAGGCACGAAAGCACGGGATACAGACCTCGCTGACCGATGGGCACTCGGTGGTACGATTGAGTATCATCATGCATGGCCGTCCACTGTGTGATGTCTCTGAGATTGTTCGATGCTTTTTCGTTTAGACTTCATAGTGGCGTCAGTGCTGGATAAGCGGCTGCCCCCTTGAGCGATGAGAATTCAATGCCGATCGCAGTCTTGCATGGCGTGATAACAGCTCGCTGCCCAGCCCATCTCCTCCCCTCCTTGTTCCCCGGAATTGTTTCCCTCGAGCGATTTATGCGATCCAACATGGCCGGGCCCATTGACAGCCACCAGATGCCTTCGCGCCTCCAGTTCCGCTGACTCAGCAGTCTTGTCCGTCGCTGTTTCTTTGCCGCAGGTCCCGAGGTGCGACTCTAACGACCGCCGAATAATATTCATGGCTCGCATGTCCCGAGAAACGCCGTGATTACCCATCGTGACTCACCACCGCACGTGGCTATAAACCCGACAGATTTTTTTGGTTTTTTATAGAATCATCATTACATATTACGTAATTGCTGCAGCTTCTTTAACGGTGTATATAATACGCTATTGATTGGTACTCCTTGGCAAAGGCAACACGAGAATGCTTTTATCTCTCACGATGCACTGTGGCTGAGGCGATCTCTGCCCGCTTCCTCCTCCTCCGCGATGATGCCGGGCTTTTATCGCCTCTTATTGGGGGGCTCCTTCGCCTGATCTCGCGTGCGGCCACTATTCCCCCGTGATTGACACACGCCTCCTGCCGTTCGCCAACCAGGTCACCTCCACCCAGAATAGGGTGTAATATTACACCCTTGGTCAGTCAGCTGATCTGATCCTTTTCATCATACTTGTAATTATTGCGCAGTCAGTGGATATTCACATTCATTGATATTGCGTAAGATTAAGCACCGTGTTATGTAATCTTGTACCTCGCTGTCCGCTACCCTGTGCGTATGTGCTGGTTCTCGCGTACACCTACCAGGAAATCATTTGTCATACGTAGTGGGTCGTGGTTTTTCTCCGTATTCTCGCGATTTCTGTTCTCTTTGCGGCTGCGCGAAATCCAGAATCGTGCAGTTTGTAGTTTTGACAACCAAAAAATCGCCCAAGAAATCTATAAATAGCGTCCTGGTTAATGATCTCTCCTTTTGGCACTGTGCCATCACGTAATGCCCTTCACTCACCTCTACTCGCTCCCATGAGGTCGTCCAGTTTTTTTTTTTTTTTTTTTTTTTCCTACCATTAATTAAGTACTCTTCAAAGAAGGGCTCTGCGTGTACAACCGCCTTCAAGTACCGATTTATACCATTCATCTCACCGTTTTTATATACCTTCATGTTCTGATGGGTTTTTTTCCTTAGGTACAATCACTTATTTGTTGCAGTTTGCACTCATTCTGTGCTCTCTGCTATCTGAGCCTACTAGTATGTCTCGCGGCTTGCATGTTTTAGTACTTTATACTACTGTTATTTTGTGAACATCTTTCAATGTTAAATAACGAATGACTTTTAGATTTCCAATACTTGTAGTTTTGTGTAATGGAGAATAGATGAATTTATTATTCTTACTCTTCCCTACATTCTATTAAGCCATGCAGGGGCCTGGATGTATTTGAGTGATTGAAAGCATTAGTAGAGAATACATCATGTTACATGTTCATGTAAGGGGATATGCCCTTGTACGGTCTGATGCTTACCCCACCCGTCTATAGTCATCGATTTGTGATTACCGAATGGCTATTTATAGCGCATGTATGATTAGCATTGATAGTTCAGCATTCGATTTCCGTATGTATACACGGCTTACAGACCAACCCATACTAATCGAATTCTGTATCGATATTGGCATAAATTTCATGCTAAGACACAGCTAATTAATACAAATTTTAATATCCTGTGTACACAATTAATATTGCCCCTCCTCTCTGTGATTTATTGTAGTTAGCTGTTGACATGGCTACTCCCAATTGTGTCAGGGTTTAACTTCCTCGAGTGCAACCGTCCGCCAAATAAAAACCCAAGGAGTCAGCTCTTGGCTGTTTTTCTTTTTTTCGCAACCCACATCATCGCAATGCACAGCACCATATTTGCACTCCGTTCGTTATCAAGCAGGAGGTAAAAACCTCTTCAGAAAACACCGATAAAAGTACTATATATGAGACTGAAGTGAACAGCGAATCAGCAGCATTTCGTAAAAGTGTGTGGAGGCTGTACACACCAGTGCACGGCGTCACCCGAGATGCGTTTTTCAACCGCTTCTCCTCGGGTGTGAATTTCGCAATTTGTCTCGCTGAAACAATGCGCGCTGCAGTAACCCGATATTATTCATCAGTGTCGTGTGGTGTACCCCAAATTTCCATATGCTCGAATTTCGATTGGCGAATGCTCACATCATATGCGCCAGTGACTGAGTGTACGTGGGGTGTGTACTATTTTGGAACTGATCGATTCAGCTTTGTGGATTATATATTCAACTGTTTAATGTGAACACGGACGTTTTGTTCTAGGGCTTTATAACCTGTTTGTTTTGTCATTCTAACTGAGTATAACATAGTGATCATGGCTAATCTATTCATGGCTTTCTGGTGAGTTTTTATCAATTTTTTTATATATGCATATAATTATTGAGCACTTAGTTGAACTTTTTATGTACAGGAAATGGTGTAATTTACATGTAATACGAGAGTATACTAATTGACCTATACGGGTTGATTAAATTTCTCGTTCGCATATCACCCGCATCCGATGAGGAGGTCATGAGTTACTACGACCCGTTTTTATTGATTTCAAGTTGCAACATTTCCTTTATTTCGTAAATGTCACTTTCATAACAATCGATCCGTGCCCTTCGCTGCCCTGCATCCCCACTCTTGTGTAATACGACCTGCTTCGCCTCGAGCTCTCGACCTGGCTATGACGTCATGATTCTCCCCGAAAGGGAAAGCCCTTCATCCGAGCCTCCCTTTGCAGTGTCACGTGCTGTCCGCTGGCTAAGGGATATTCAGAGATCTGGATAAGTCTCTCTGCGACGTTGACGCATTTCGCGCCATTCTTCTGCGCAAATCCCTTGGCGGTTTTGCAAGACGCCGTTGCTTTCCTCTTTTGGTTGCGCATCATTGTCACGTGGCAATGTTTACATCCGCGGAGGTGTGCGCGGGGTCACGACCTTGCGCTCAGCCAATCAGCGTCGATCAGCTGATGTTTCGGGTTGGACGATGAAAACAACGTGCGCGGCGCTTCGCTTCCTGCGACTGCTGAGGCTGCGAACACTCAGTTTACGCTTTGTTTCTCTTGCGAACGCCGTCACGTGTGTGTTTCTTCAGTTAAAAGACAAAAGCCCCACTCGCTTTCTTACTGGTCGCGCGCCAAACTGTGATAGACTCAGAAACTTTGTGACCGCTGTGAGCGGTTAGCCGTGTCGGTTTCATTGTTGCGCAATTTGTGAAAAGGAGTAAAGAAGACAGCTGTTACGTTCGCTGGGAGCCTCTCTCCTCATTCTGTCTCTGTTGCCGTCTGGACGAGGATGTCTCTCATTCTAGACATGGTCAACACCTCTCCCGGGGAGCCCACCCGAGACTTGACCCCGGGCAAGCGCCGGGAAAGCACCCCTGCCAAATCCCCTTCCGGCGCGGATTGTACTTTGGATCTTTCGGACACTCGTGCACGCAGCAAGTCGTGGAATTTGATCTCGTGCAGGTGCATAAGAAGTTCAAAGCGCCTTCGATTCGCAAGTGGATCACCTCCGCCGTGTAAGTCTCTCTCCCCTATCTCTCTTTGTTTCGCTGCATGGCGCGCGAAAACCTGCTTAATTCGCATGGTTATCAGCAGACTGGCGCCCACGTTAATTCCGGGCATTGTTTGAAACCCCTCAACAACCCTGATGGAATCATGTTCTTGATTGCCCCAGTGTAGGCGGCCCTGATCGCTATTGATCGGCTATCAAACGTGTGAACGCTTTTGGAGAGCTCGAAATGCATACACAACGTGCAATGTTTAGCATCCACGTCTACCAACAGGCAAGGTTTTGTGAAATAATGGAGACCTTTGTTATAGAATTTTTGGTTTTATTTTCATCGATCTAGATTGAGAGAAAGAAAGAAGGGCTTGGTTATAAAAGTGAGCTCAGAGGTGCTGTTAGATCGCCATATCTATTGTAGCTATAGCCAGGAACACCTGCCCAGAACGATGTATAATTATAACTGCACAAGCGTGGTATATTTTCAACCGGTCTGCATACGATATGCTGCGTGTTGCTTTCATTACACGCTGCCTAATTACTGCAACAGCGTGTTCGTTCCTGTTTCATCGATCTATTGCATGTGTTCATTATGAGTAATAGCATAAAAAGCCTAAAAATGGTGAAACGAAAACTACCCACCTTTTTAATGAATCAATACTAATCTGATCGGACTGGATCGGATCCAAAATCGACCTCCATTTCCGCTTGGCTTTGTTCCCTGCTTGATGTGGCTATGTTTTCAGCCCAAAGCTGATTTGACCATTTACTGACCCACCCCCCTCTCTTCCTGGCTGGTTTGCTGTTGTTCATTTCTCACCATTTATAGCTGCATAAATGCTGCCTGGAGCTTGAAATCGGATTATAAACTGAAGGCATTCGTAACGGGGCTTTTCTGGAGTCATGAAGTGCCTGGCTAGGACACTCGCTCTCTGCTTCCAGTTGTACAAAAGGTGACCTCTTTCCCTCTGTTCCTCTAGATCACAGATGACACGCGTTTGTGCTGACAGAGGTCATTCAGTGCAAGATCTCTGCAGCAATATTGAATTTCTGTATTTGTCTCAGTGCCTTTTTCTTCCGCACTAGTTAATGTCAAAACATGTTTTGGGGATTTCGGCATTTCTCGCAATCGCACTGACTGTATGTCGTCATCGTGAATGACGCGTACTGCGGAGGTTTTTCTTGGCGCCATTGTTGAACTTTGTGCCCATTCTGTGTCTCAGACTGTTGACGTTCCTGTCGCGCTTCTCTTCCTGGAATTTTCCCCGTTGCCATGGGAGCTTTCCTGGAAATGTGTCCCGCGGGTGCACTGTTACGCAGCAGGCGCTTTATGCTGTGGGTCGCCCGCAATTACATGCAATTATAATTGCGGAGGAGCGCTTTCCTAACGTTTACGTTCGGGTCATTGTCTCTCCCGGTTTCATTGTGCTCTGAAGTTTACCCAGATGGCATAGATTTGATGGTGTTTTCATTATTTTGGGCTCGGGTTGACTCGACTCTGTGAACGGTTGCATAACTTGCATGACCTAGATATTTAACGTATTTCCTCCGAGGTGGTGTGAATCAGGGTATTGTCCCTGTCGCTGCCTTATCAGCATGTTATCTGCACCCTGACAAGCACGATCGCCCGATTATAGGCTTATCTCTTGCTCACTTCTTGCAACTAAATCGGTCGTCGTGTCGTTTGTTCGACGATGGGTCGCGGTGCATGCGCGTGGCTGAGAAGATTCGGCGGCAGTCGGGGCTGCATGTCTGTGTCTTTATTGATTATTTTTGAATTATTGCAATGTTTGTTTATTTCACAGGAAAGGCAGACGAAAAGACAAGGAGGCGACTCCTATGAATATACAAGACGAGGAATGTCGGCAATATTTGGAGGACGAATTCACCAACGAACAGATTTGTGACGTGGATTTCTGCTCCCTGGTCGAGTTGCCACACGGCTTGGATTACAATGAGTGGCTGGCCACACACAGTGAGTTCATTTGCATTGTGATTAGCGATGTTTAAGCATACATCCCTTGATTATGGGTGACTTATAAGGGTTTTGAGTGGCTGACCCCAAGTGACCCGCGTGCTGGTAACGAACTTAAGACAGCCTCAAGTGGCGTGTTTAGCTGATTCAACATTAACTGCGGATGGAGAGATGGGGGCAGGGTGTCGATGGACGAGGCCTCATGCCAGTTCGGGTCAAACTGCGATTTCTCTTTTTGTTCACGAATGCTCCTGTCGCTCAATCGATCCGAAGGCCAGATGTTTTAAAATTGCAAACAATTATTGGAGGCAATTTCACCAGTTGAAGCAACATGATTATGTCTTGCGGCCACGTGTTCCCCGAGATGCTGCACTGGGCCTCTTTCCTCCAATGTGATACAGCTGTACACTGTGTAGTAATTGCATTGTTGCTTTAAATAGATTGAATTCTACTAAATGTACTTGTTCTAAAATCAGGAGACGTGAGGAAGTGGGCTTTAGGGTACTTTAGGACCCCCAGACCACACCCTTGTATGAGCTGTGCTAAGAATAAACAAAAAATGATTTATTTGGTATTTTTATCATTAAAATTATGGCAATTTTATTTTATTACATCTGCACTTATATTTTACTATCGTGATACTTAATCCCATGTTTGCGATGCCGTAAAACTTCAGTATAATTCTCGCTAATTTCGAGGTCTTTCTGTAGTATGAAGCACGGGAATATTGAAAGATGTACAGAAATGTCTGGGAAGTCAGGGGTAACGGCTTAAGTGAACTTAGGCCAGATAAATTTGTGAAACATGTGATTATCTCGCCTGGCCTTAGGTGCTATCAATAGCTATTATCTTTTGACCTTATATCCTTTCTGTACCAGGAGTCTGGGGAGGTTATTCTTAGGCCGAAACCGCATCCGTAAACCTGTCATTACCACCGCCCTTGAAAATATATGTGGAATTGGCAAGTGTAACATTATCCATTGAGCCCACTTTGGCGGTGTTTCCTAAGTAATGTGAACTTCATTGTGTTGTTCTTTTCTGTTCACAGCCATCACGTTCTTTGAGCACATTAGTTTGATGTACGACACAATATCCGAATTCTGCACCTCATCGGGATGCTGCAACATGACAGGACCTGCCAACTCGTAAGTCGAAAGTAGATTTTTTCTTTTCTTCTGTTTCCAAACATGTCCTGAGCAGGTTGAAGCTATGTTTTTGTTGTATGTGTGTCAACTGTCAAGGTCGTGAGATCACTCCACTCAACGCGACAGCCAATGACTATACATCTTCCGATTTGACCCGATACGACCCCGATATTCTGATCTGTATGCAATTATGTATTCGCTTGAAGAAAAAAAAAATCTGCTCTGAGCTCCGGTGGAGTTGACCTGGTAATCGGTTTTCCCTTCGAACTGCGCAGTTACGGTTGTATCCAGGCCTTGAATCCCTCCGTGTTGTTTGTTTACAAACGAACTGATTTCTTGTTTACGACCCCAGGAAGTGTGAGATTGAGATCCATCTCCCTCGCTCTCCTCTCCTATTAGAGAGTATGGGTGGAGTATCCCGCCATCTGTCATCAGAATGAATTATTTAATTCTACGAGGGCCAAATAAATCAGAATTTATCTTGGGCGTGGGTCGCGATGATCTTCAGATTTCGCGGTTTTGAATCGTGCTGGGTGTAAACAGTAAACAGAGATCACCCCATGTGACATATCAGCTGCTTGCAACGCGGACGTGCTTCATCGTTGCACGATTATTTTTTTTTTCCTGCTCCTTAAAACCTGTTTAGTTGGCAAGTGAAGCGAATCAGTTCAGTTGCAGTGTATCTGATGACACTCGTTTGCATTTTACACCCCTAAGGGGGGCCCTTCCCTTTTCGAGGCGGTTGTTAAGCTGGGAGAAAAATTACAGCTTAGGGTTAAAATAGTGTGAATACTCTCTAAATAGTAATATGAATTCACCATTTCACCTTGAACATTTAGGATTTTAGGCGTGCACTACATAGCGTGGTCTACATTTTATTCAAATCTTTAGTGGTTCAGTTCCGAGTGTATGTCTTCATAAGTCATTGTGTATAACGATTTTTTAATTATAATTTTCCTGGTGAAATACTTTGAGCAGCATTGATGATAGTCTGCTTAGTTGATTGACATCTTGAAGAATTCTTGATATCTCTCATTTTGGTTTCTGAGCACATGTACTTGTGTTCATTTTTTTGCGGGGGTTCTGCTTATACAAATAGGAATCCTAATTTGAAATATTGATGTTAATATTTTCTATTTTATTTCTTTGACAGCAGTTATGTTTGGGAAGACAGTCGAGGCAAGAAATGCAAGTGCTCAGCCCCACAATACGTCGATTATGTCATGTCGCATTCACAGACGTGCGTCTGTGATGAGAGCGTCTTTCCTACCAAATACGGTAAGCCATCAATCTCATTAATCTGTGCTTCTGCTCAGCACTGATAACACTATAATGAGTACGCATTAATGACCGCTCTTCTCATTTGCAGGCAATCTATTCCCCAGTTCATTCGAGTCGACAGTGAGGAAGATCCACCGTTTGTTATTTCACGTCATAGCACACATTTACCATTCGCATTACAAGGAAATTGTGCAGTTCAAACTGCACGCCCATCTCAACACCCTCTTCCTGCATTTCATGGCATTCAGTCGACATTTCAAACTCCTTGAAGACCACAAGGAGTCTGAGTGTCTGGACGCCCTCTACGCCAAACTTGTGTGCGCGAACATTGCGAGGAGACACCCTGACAAGCCGGTGGAGAGCAATGGTGACGCCTCTCCGGTGAAGTCCTCCGGTGACTGTCTTCCCCCGCCCCCCTCCGCCCATGAGTTGGAGGAAAATAAAGAAAACCTGATGGAGCAGAGCGCAGAGCAGCATGAGGCGTCGTCTTAGCACTCTTCTTGGCTCTGGTCTTTGTGTGTGTCGCCTGCAGACTCCAGACTATAACGGCTGAACGCCGTTGGTGTGGCAAAAATTAAAACATATATTTAGTATGTATATAATAAGTATATTATTATTATGTCTTCTGCAGGATATTTCCTTTTAACAAAAGCACCTTCTTTTTCTTTTTTCTTTTTTTTTTCTTATTATTCTGGGCTGATGATTCAATTGATTATGACGTATCCTTCTAGTCATTTCACAATTTTATTTTTTTGTCACCTCTAAGAAATATTTGTGTTTTGATATTCCAGTACTTAAAAGAAACACTTGATTACCACTGATTTCTTTCTTCCTCCTGTTTTCTTGCCGTTTATAATATGTATATATCTTCTTTTTTTCTTTTGTTTTTTTTAAGTTTTTTTTTCTTTTTTTTTCTTCTTTTTTTTCAAATTTGCCAACTGTCAGAAAATTAAGAAGCATTTTTTTTTTCTCAGCCTCGATGTTGGATGGTTCTTGTTTTAAAGTGATTTTCCGTTTGACATTGGGGGAGTTTTATTTGCCATATTTGTGGACTAGCCCCCCAGACGCCGGCCCTCCTCTGATACGATTACATTGTACCAGTTGAGCAATTGTATGAGCTGAAGATAGTGACATCTGTTAGAAGGTGCTGAAGCAGTGACGTTTAAAAAAAAAAATGAAGATTCTTTGCTCATCCTGTTACGAAGAAGATGTAGTGTGTTGTTTTTAGCCAACCTTATTTTTTTTTTTTTGGTTAGTGTCTGCGTGAGTTTTCTGTATTTTTATTTTTTATTATTATTTTTTTTTTTTTTTTTTTGCATAAAGAATCAGTCAGGACTTCTGACAGCATTTTCTCATCTTGAAAAGAAATTCTAAAATGATCTCAATTGTAAAAATTGCTTAATTAACAGACAGCTGTGCATATAGAACGTGATTCGCGTTGAAATCAGGTGAATAAGTTCCCTTGATGACGCTGTGATATTTGGCGCCTGTGAGTTTCGCCTGTGGTTTGAATGTGAACACCCTTTCTTCTTTTTTTCAGAAGAAATAAGTTTCTCAAGTTTTTTTCATGATTATTCCAGAGGATTAAAAGAAATTGTGTATTTATTCAATGTCCTTTTTTTTTTTTTTTCTTCTTTTTTTCATAACTGTTTTATTTTGTCCTTCCTGCTGTGTGTCTGTGTATTTGAGCTCCTTGGCAAACCAAATAAATATGTTGATGACTTATGTTGACAAATGTTTTGGTTTAAAAAATCTGCCTTCAAGCAAGTGTTTTCAGGTCAAGCAATCTAGTAACATTCTTGTTCCAAGGCCAGAGACGCATATTCGTTAGTGCTAATTAAGATTGTGGCCAGCCGTATATCAACAAAAAATAACCGCTGTACAATAATTAGCTCCACTTATGAAAATAACAGAATGTACATGTAAGTAAAAATACGTAGAACTTTATTTCGTAGTGTTTCACATGAGAAAAATTTGAAAGAACTTTGAAACACACACAAAAATAAGCATACTATATACATATTACATAAATGAAGTCACTTAGAAAGAACTAATACCTAATCAAATATGCTTTGGCAATGTTCCGCATTTTCACAAGCACAGATTTCTTTTGATTTGAAACTAATATACAGTCAGGTGGCAAAAGTCCAATTGTAGACTGGAATAGAGGCAAATAGGAAAATCATCACAATTTCCCACATAAAATTTTGTAAGATTGGATGAAAATTTTAATTCTAGAAACAGTAACTAATACATATTGCAATGGTTCAACTTAGAAATGATTCTGTAATACCCAGCTGAGTGTCTTCTGATCATATTCATTGAAAAATGGGAGAGAAATTGCTTGAAAACGGAACAAAACGCAACTTTTAACCATTTCTATAAGAATTCTGATACGAAGAACATAATAAATTATATCTCATGAAGTACAATCTTTAGAAACAAGCTGATATTTTTCCAGAGCAATAAACTTAATACAGAAATCAATATAATCAATGCGTGGGTGAACGTTGCATGGGAGATCTTTTGTAGAGGGAGCTGGTGTCGTAAGGACCGTGATCTACGCTCCATAACTTCGTTGGAGAAGCAGACGACCGGTCGAGAGGAGAGTTCCACGGAGAAGCAGGGACGTCTGCAAAACAAGCACAGCAAATGGTGCCATTCCCAAGATCATTTCTACAACTCACTAGAGGGAGATTGAGCAAACGGAGAACCCCCACTCTGAGGGGAAAGGAAGACGCCAGACTGATTTGACGCTGCTTGGTACTTCTGTCCCATCCACGCATGATAAGCTAGAAGGAAGATTGATTGAAGAATGGATACATGATTAAAAACTTGTGAAATACCGATGAAAAGGAATGAAATTGTGGCCACTATCAGAAGGAGAGTCGAAATGATGTTCTGGTAGTTGGAGGCCATCACTGAAACCAATTGCTTCCAACCAATATTGTGAACTGAAAATAATGAAGAATACATCCAGGTAAATGTGATCAACTCATTATGAGACTTACCATTATTGGGGTCATCACGATTGCCGATCAGCTGGATGCGCACAGGAACCACCTGGCGTTGACCAGTACTGACCACATGGATTTCCACGCTGGTGTCCAGCGACTGCCGGTCCCACAGGCGAGCAGA
Organism: Capitella teleta; assembly: GCA_000328365.1. Taxonomy (NCBI): domain Eukaryota; kingdom Metazoa; phylum Annelida; class Polychaeta; family Capitellidae; genus Capitella; species Capitella teleta. Next base: position 284,797 of record KB305005.1, on the reverse strand, counting down.
GTGCTGAAGAACAATCGGAAATTGGGCCACATGTCCTTCAATGCTGACCGCTTGGACTTCCAGCAGTGACCCATCGCTAGCAGTAACCTAGCGCAGGGAATGAAAATGAGTAACAAGCCTTGATAGTAGACACAGCCAACCTTGAGATCATCAATGACATGTTTACCAGCTGAAACGCGCAGGTTGTAAACTCCTGCTAAATTGCTGAGTTGCACTTCTGGGGTGAGGAGGAAAAAGGCAGGGAGGAAAGGGAAAGAGATGGCGTTGGAGGTAACCTCGGGCTGCCCATCCCGCTCAGGGATGACCGCACGCACTTCCACACTAGCCTCCAGAGAACTGACCAGCTGGGACAAATCCTGGGAAACACTCTGCTGAAGTAGACACTGGTACTGCCCTGGGACAAGATGGCGGTCAGTTGGCGTGATCATTAGGAGTCATTACTAACCAGTCAGAGGGTTGAACGCAGAGGTGGCTTTGAGGAGATCACTGACGAGGACATGAGGGTGCTCAGGGGTCATCGTGAGTTCGCAACGGAAAGGCCAGCGCCAGATTTCAAAAGCCGCGAGTTGCATCAAATCCGAACAATTAGCACCTACAGAACCAGAAATGATGAAATCTTCACCCAGAAAGATTCTTGATAACAAAAATTACCATGCAGGTTAGTTTTGAAGCCACGGTCAGCAGTTTGCATGGAAACGACAAGAGAATTTCCCTGGTGTTTACTGACAACATTGGTGAGGTAGCGGATATTGTCATTCTTCAACGTGACATCCTCGACAGGGGCCACGGTCACTTCAGTCTTGGTGGTCATCTCCATTGAGACAGTGTACGTGATGAGGGCGGTGCCGGTCTGTGAGGCAAGACCAATGCCTGACTTCTCATCCACAAGAACAGCTTGACTGCTGCTGAGCCAGCTGCCAGGGTGACCTGCTGGAGTGACAAGCGGAGACGAGAAACAGAGGACTGCTCCAAGAGTGACGACCGCTTGATCCGGCAGAATGGCCTCTCCAACGCTGATGCTCACAAAATCTCTAGTTTGCGGGTTCTGGCGATCCCACACCTATTCAACAAGCAATTAAAATTTTTAGCTAAACCAAGAGAATTTGAAAAGTGACCTTGAGAACGGTTGTTCCTTCATTGGTTGCCCTAGCAACCAGAGTGTTGTTATCAGCACCATACGAAAGCTGTAGAAGGTCAAATCTAGGGAAGAAAATTTATGATAAGTTAAGGAAATAATTGAATCAAGAAACAAACCTGTTTGGTCTGTACTGGATGTTGGTACTTGTGGCGTAGAAGGTATGACCAACATCATCATGGAAACTGATGGATAAATGCAGGGTTGTACCAGTCGGGATAGAAATCAATTTGGATCCCTTAGTGTGGATGACTGTGTCCGAGTTGATCATCAAATATGAAATTGGTTTCACCTGTTTAAAAAAAAAACCAAAGTCAAGTCCGAGTGAGAATGAAACCTCGGTAGCTACACCTTTACTTCAACCACAACAGACTGATTAACCCCGGATTCCTCATGAGATATGACCAGAAGAGTGGCTTGACCGGTGCGTGACCCACTGAGGACTTGACCACTGCGACTGACGGTCACCAGGGGCTCAGCATCCCCTTGTAAATGGTCAACCACTTTGTAGGAGATTTTAGCAGTTGAGCCATCCCTGATAAGGAAAAAGAGATACAATAAGTAATTTTGAAAGTAAATCAAACCTGTTTGTTCGTAGCTGTGTTTCTGTGTTGGGCGTTATCAATAGAGTTCCATCGCAGATATCCGGTCTGATCAACTGCAGCTCTTCAAAGACCTAATAAAGTAAAAATTTGTCAGAATGGGCAGTTATTCTAATAATCTTCATTAATAAATTTACCTGAATTTGCACAGAATCAATCAGCACAGTTTCCGGTCGAATCTGCCAATGACTGCTGGCGTGTGGAGTTACTTCCAAATTGATGGTCACATGACCAGCCTCGATAGCGTAGAAGTCTTTTGAAAAATCGCCTTCAGGACGAGGGTCCATACCGCTCTGTTTGCGAGTGAAATCAAAATGATGTCATAGACAGAATTAGCCCAAATACCTTATAGAAGAGCGGCTTCAGAGCGCAAACATCCTTGTTGCTCAGAGACCAGTGAAAGGAGAGGGAGGGAAGAGCACTCCCAAAACTGAAGGGAGATTCATTTTCACTGATTCCAACTGCGTACATGGGCATCTGGAATCAGCGTGAAGAACAAACACCGGAATTTTTATTTCACCCAACCTTTGTATTAGTCTGAATTCGCTTGAGCGGTGTCCAGATACGAATGCCTTCTAGAGGTACCACATGCACTTCAACTTCATCCTGGAGTGCCAACAAAACATATCAGGTGGATTCATAATAATGATTTTCAACGCAGACCTCGGAATAGATAGTGAATCCGTTGTGTTCGTCGACCCCTACAGCTTGACCTTTGACCCAAGTGCTTCCCAATTCCTGTGCATCGAGTAATCCGGAGCTGTCCACCGAGGCGACAGTCACATTCTGCATGGAGAATTCAATGGCTGATTCGGGTTGTGGCCCACCTGATGCAGTTACCTAGAGGTAGCAAAGTGGTTCTCTGATTAGCCACAACGCAAAATCAAACTCACTTGGAAAACTGCGCCAATGATAAGAGTAATGTTGCGAGGGTTTAGTCTGAGTGGGGGGAAAACCTGAAGTAGGAAAAAAAGTTAAATAAAAAGTAAAAAAGGCTCAGATCAGAGGCACGTACTTGAATCTGCTTGTTCTGGCTTGAGACGGAGTGATATGACTTCTGCCCTGCTGTGTATTGCAGGTTAGTTCTTCCTAAAACCATTCCACGAACAACATACAAAGCAGTTGTTTCATCATCGTCCGGCTGCTCAGCATGCAATCTGCACAAGGAAAGCAATCAAATCACTTTATTTAGAGAGTTTAACCAAGTTCTCAATGTATCATCAGGTTGAGAAAACTTTTTCTCTCATTACAAGTTTCAATAGACGAATTAACAGAATTAGTGGTGAGAAAGCAGGGCGGCCAAAATTTCTCACCTGACAGCAATGACTTCTGAGCCAATTTTTGGCTGGAGATTCATGAGATTGAAGTACTTGCGAGGGATGGCTTGACCTTGCCTATCCAACACACGCACAGACGCAACCACCTCCTTGTGAATCTCAACTTTATCAACAACATTCAAGTTGATTTGAAAGACATCAGAAATGAAAACTGAGGTTTTAGCGTTCAACGTAGGGTCTAGGCAAAGGTCAACAGCAGTGATAGTGAACGTCCCTTCCTCCTGGGGCGAAACCTGTGTCAAACAAAAAAAAGTGAACATCGTAAAAAAAAATTTTAAAAATTAAAAATACTTTAATGAGTTTGGGTTTGACTTCATATTTAACAGCCGCATAACGACCTTCAGCATAATCAACGTCAAAATATCCGGAACCTTTATCAACAGAAACAGAAGCCTGAAAAGAAAGAGAGATTTTGTTATAAGGTATATGTTAAATGATATAAAATACCTTATTGGAGACGTGGTTGTAGACCGTGAGATAAGCAGGGTCCATTGCCGGTCCATGCACGAGGTTAAACAGTCGCTCTCTCCTGATTGGTGAACCCAGCTGGGAAATAATTTAAAAAATTCAGCACATAAATATTCCCTCTCATTGCTAATGACACTCACAGAGAATTTCAGGTTGTATCGATTGAGATAAAGTTTATTGTATCTTGAAATGGAAGCGACCACATTGATGCTGCCTTCTCTGTGCATCAGCGACATCGGTTTATAATCTAAACAGGAAAGAAGAAAAAACGCATAATTACTAGCAATTCTGGGAATTCATTAATATGCTTTTACATTTCAAATTACGCATTCCCGACTCCATGACTGAACGGTCGGTGATCACAGTTTCATCGTCCACAAAGGTGGCTAACGATTGGTCAGAAATCGACCAATCAATGAGCAGCGATGAGAAGTTGTCAAAACGGCGTCCGGATTCATCAAGAACTGTGACTTGGAGGTCAACATGTTTGCCAGAATACAAAGGGAACTACAAAAAAAATTATTTTAAGATTTCCCATGAGATGTTGAACTCCCTTACTGGGTCATCAAACTCTGCTGAGAGGGGACAGCGAGGCAAGGACAGCATTGGGATGAGGCGCAATGCTCTGGGCTCAGCACAAGCAAAAGTGATGGAAGCCTGACTGCTGGCGGGGAATGTGTTCTTCACAGTTGGTGTGTTTCCAACATTCAACGTGATCGCCTGCTCTCCCAGCTGTGTGCACACGACCAAGAATACATGCAGATGACCTTTGTGGGAAGAATTATTAAATTAGTCAGAAGATCTACCATAGGTGACTTACGGCTGGGGCTGTTATCTTTCACTGGGGTCATTTCAATTAGGTCTGGATTTTCAGCCTTGGCTTTTTCGTAATAGCCCCTCCGATCCAAGACCCATGGCTGGGGTCCACCGGAGAACACGATTTCCTTGGATGCGGCCGGAGTGACCAGTGCTAAGCTCTCAGGGTCAACGGGCTGAAATCGTTCATAAAATACAAATTCCCTTGACATGTAACACCACTCACTATAAGTGGTCGATAAACAGCTACAGTCACAGTAGCCTCCAACTTAATATCGAGGTAACGATAGCTCACAAACACTTCCGTGTGACCCTGGCTCTGACCCATGACCTGGATATTGGCACAAGAATTTTCCTCGATCGGTGCAGCCACTATATGCAAATAAAAACATAAAACCTTGATGTCTGTCACTTTCTGCTCACCCACCTTGCAACACTTTGAAGACTGAGTTTTCGTTGACGCTCACTTCTATGGGCATCTGATGGCAATCATTGAAAGTGTGCAAAGTTTGATCTGCGCGGCAAAGAAAAATTCAAACAATACATAACTTCAAAAACACCACCCACTGAGTTTCCCATACACAGCCAGAGGCAGATCTAACACAGAACCAACTTCAACCTCAACTCGCGAAGGTAAAAATTCCATTTTTGAAGGCGGCAAAACTAATGTCTAATGAAAATAACATTTTTGTAAACCAAAATATTGATTTGCAATAAACTAACTGTCATAGTATCATAATGGAGATCATTTCTTGCATCAGCCACCGTGACAAGTGTCTCTCCAGTCGACTCCTCAGTACGAATCTCACCAGACGCACTGACACTAGCCACAGCAGGCACATCCGTATGCCATGTGTAATTGCCACTTCCTCCAACAGCCTGCAGAGAAAACCCTCATTTGAGCACAAACAAAGAATTAAATTAAATACCTTCAGAGGGTACAAGTAGTTGATGAGTGCGGCAGGCGTCCACGGCAAGATGAGGAGCTTTGGGGTAACACTGATTGCATCGTAGATCTCTGCGTCCTGACTGCCTTCAATGACCGGATCAAAGAAATACTCCGAACCATCCTAACAAAATAAAAATACAATTCTAGTGCAAGAGGTCCTATGTTAGCACTTACAGGTTTAATAAGATGGTCCAATTTGCCATCAATCTTAGTGAAGCCTTTCTGGAGAGTGTGAACAATGTGATAACTGCCGTTGGTTGAAGAATGCTTCACATCAAAGTAAACATCAGGGAACAGGGCTTCAATACGAATACGCTGAACGAATAAGAAAAATCATCACTCTAAGCCAATGATAATTTTAAAGTTTAATCACCTCAGAGGGAGCGATTCTGTTGCTCTCCTTATCATAAACGTCAACAAATATTTCATATTCTTTGTCCGTTTGCAAAACCCATGATCGACCAGGAAGTACAGTGAACACTGAGAGGGAGGGAATTATCTTCATAATCATACATCAACGATTTCAAATATATCGTACCTAAATATCCAGAGTTGACAACATGAATTCCGGCTGATGGCTCCCGGAATGATTTGCCAAGATTAACATCTTTGAAAATAAAAATATTTATCATAATTGTTGATGACATATGCGGAGGATGGAAGAAGAGGTCAAGAAAACAGAGGAAAGAGAAGAATTGAGAAATTAAATTACTTTTATCTTTTAGTTTAATCTCCGTATCTCCTAGGACAAGCCCAGTGACAACAGAACTAGCAGCATCCAGGGATCCAATGCCATCATCGTCCAATTCCAAATAGTACTGCTGTGAGGGCATGGTGATCTCTGTTGAATATTCATGAGTCTCATGCTTATTCATGTGGTTTGGGAGTTTCACCTGTGTTCTGCCCTTGCTTAATGAGCTCCACGTGATATTTGACCGTGGTGTACTGCAGCAGATGGACAACTGGAGGGTTCAGCTGAATGTTGGCAATCACTACAATGCGGACCATGGCTTCTTTGACACTCTGACGATTTTAAACAAAAGTGTGATTTATAAACACTGGAGTTTTGTGCTCAAATACCTCATAGGCAGAATCAGCAATTCTTGCACTGACTTTAGCTGAACCAGTGCGTTTACCAGAGATCAAAATCCGGTCACCTCGCTGACCAAGGCGTTCCAGATGCATAATGTAATCGAGTGTCTCATACGAGGAATCCACAAAAGTCAGAAACCTAAAGAAGAAAAAAACATTTATGCCCTGCGTCAGTACTGAATTGATAAATTACCGCAGGATATTCCCAGCAGGAATAACTATGTCAGAGCCAGAATCTGTGTCAGTTATGAGGTTCCACTTGAAAACCATTCCCTCCAAACTGCTGAACACATCACCTAAAATGCCAATATGTCAGCCAAAAATTGGCACAATATGCCAAAATAACCTTCTTCGTTCATTCCTCTGAGGACAAATTCTTCAGGAGAGTCATCAAGGTAGAGTTCTTTTGTTGTAGTTTCAATGTCAATGCTACTGATGTCGTCAACAATGACATCACAACGCAATTCACTCATGGTAACTAAGGAAAATAACAAGGTCTTGACACTGTTGATTGTTGTGAGACCATCAAATATTCCTACCAGCATTCTGTGCTATGATGATGGCCGTCCTTCGAGCTGAGGCCCTTGAAACAGCAGATACAATTGCCTTCTGTGAGCAGCCATTAGGATCTCCAGTTGAGGCGATCACAGATGCAATTTCTGGTCTGGTGGATCGCCTGAAGAAATAATTATTGAAATAATGCTCAGGAGAACTTCCATTAATCATCGTGGAACATGATTTTTGTTAGCTGTCTTGGCTTTCCTAATTCATAGTGGACACATGGCCATTACAACCTACCAGCATAACCCAGTAGATCAAAACACACTTTTCTATAGTGGCAGAGTGATAGTACTGAATGTTTTTGACGCATTGCTAATTAGATATAGGAGCGCTATATGGCAGTGCATTATCACATACAATCAACTAAAATGAAAATTGGTTGAGAAAGTGACATACAGTAAAACCTCGATGTGTCGAAGTTCGTGGGGTTAGCTCAAATACTTTGACTCAAGGATACTTCGAGGGACAGATCGAGGCCGTTATGATATGACCGTTATGATTCCAAACCGTGCTCTGACGTTATGATTAACTGCATGCGTTATGAACTCATAAACTATGAACCGTGATCTCATGACTTACGAGAAATCTAGACCAAAGAAATGATTAGGAGAAATTGAGATTGAAACTTTTAATTAACAAATATTTATCAACGTGTAGATCTAAGGCTGGATTTCTTTAATTAACTCTAGCTTCGAATGGGCGCGGTCTTTTGTCGACAATTCATTAAATACCATCACAAGCACACCAACAACAATGCCTTAGTCGAAATCCACTGTCTATTGATTTTAGGAGTCAACCAAGCTCTGATCGCGGTCTTTTGTCGGTCATTCATCAAAGATCATCACAAATACACTAACAACAATGCCTTATAGCTTAGTTGAGATCCACAGTCTGTTGATCTTTGGAGTCAGCCAATCAAAGCTCTGGTCGCAGCTTAAACAGAGGAGAGATAAAGGCTGCCGACTGCTTTGTGGGGGCGGGGATGTTTTGATGCTTTGTAAACAACTATCTCTCTCTGAAGTTACCAAACTGAGAAATGTGCTCATCGAATTTTTCGACTTCGAGCTACAGATCGAAAATATGTCTCGGGGACTTTGAAAACACTTCGACACAAGGATAAAGTCGAGAATGAGACGTTCGAGGGACGGATGCTAATGCTAATAGTAAAGTATAGGAGAATCGTCGGGACTTCATAAACACTTCGAAACAGGGAGACATTCGAGGGACGGACGTTTGACACATCGAGGTTTTACTGTAGTATGTATCAAGGAACTACAGGCATAAAATAATTGCGTTTCATGCTCCATTTGATCGTCAGAATTTCTGGTGAGTAAAAATATATTTTGGTGAGTAAAAATTCCCTATTTATTCCCCACGTGACGAGTAAACTTTTTCTCTTATTTCGAGCCCTGGATGTTCTACTGCATTGTATGTGTATGGGGTATATGTGCATTCTTATGTGAGATTTATTGTTGCCACTTCTTCCAGTTCTTTGTATTATCTTATTTACATTTTTTTTCATTATTCTAGCACATTTTAACTCATTCGGCCCCGCGAGCGCCTTTGAGCGTCACACTCAACGCGAGCCTCATCCCCGCTGCCGCTTTAAAGCGTTCATGCGCAGCGCCCGCTGTTCCCGCAGACGCTTTGCGGCGGCGATTCTGTGACTGCAGCTTCCCCCCACTGACGTCATGAGACGTCGTTTACTATTGGTTGGCTGGTATGACCTGAAATGTGCTGATTGGTCCAGATTTTCAAGTAGGTCAGAGGTAACATATTTAGGGCTGGGCGGATATCCGTGTCCGATATCCGTGACAGCACGGATATTGGGGGTTTTCAGTACTATCCGTGATCCGTGTTTCAACACGGATAGTTAAACACGGATAGTGTAAATTTTAAGTGTTTGTTTCGAGCGCACAGTGAGCGTAGCGCACAGCCATTCCGCACACAAGCGCTGCTCACTGAAGCTGAGCGATGTCAATTACAAGATAACACGATGTCAACAATGCGCTAATTCTGATTTGTTTTAAATAAACACAATTCTATGCCCTTGAATCTCTTCAGTCATCAAGCAAAGGTGACGTAACACGCGTTGTTGATTATCTCCTTTAGTGCCTATTTTTCAACACCATTAAGCAAGAAGGATGACAGCAGTAGGTCAAGGTTGATTGTCTTTAACTACTGCAGGCAGAGCGTGGTTTTCGCGCTCATAGCGTGTGCCAGGCGCTGGGGCATTACGCTGCAGGTGCATGCTCCCGTGTTTGGGCATAAATATCCGTGTCCGTATCCGTCGGATATTAGTAACACGAATATCCGTTATCCGTGTATCCGTGTTTAAGCAATATCCGCCCAGCCCTAAACATATTTGCATATGCATTGACCTTTGTTTGACACAAATTCGACCAATGAAAATGCCTGATACAGGTCTGATGAGCACGTGTTTTTGCTAGCTTTGCCGTCATGGCCGCCAGCGCATTGCTCTCTGTTTTCGCTAATGAGATCAGCGCTAAAGAGATTTAGTCTTATAATTTCTAAAGTATTAGGCTTGAGCACAAGTGAAATATATGTATAGAATCAGCAATCATTTCTCTGCAACATCAGCTATGACTCATTGAGCAAAGATTCGTAACGCGCTTGTACTCGAGCTACTTATAAACGCGGTGTCCTACATATCGCAAAGCTCAGCTGAGTGCGCCATGCGCTCTGGGGAGAGAGCTGCTGCAGCACAGCTATGTGCGTGGGGGTGAACCGCTGATAAAGCGCTGGCCGCGAAGCCCGTAATTAGCGCTGGGGCCGAATGAGTTAAATGTAAATTTTGGAATTTCTGCAATAATTATAAAATCAATTTTTTTGTATAACTATTCTTTTTTTAGGTGGCTGGCACGCCAGCGATCCCACCAGAAACATAGTGCCAGTCTCCATGCATTGCATGTAGTAAATTATAATATTGTGATTGCATTAGATTTTTCTTGTTTTTTTTTTGTTTTTTGTTTGTTTTTTTTTTTTGGGGGGGGGGCATCTGTCACCTTACTATTTGCTAAATAAAACAAAAACTTCTTGTTCTATCATCTATGGTGTATGATCCCCTACGGCCTACCACTGTGACTGAGTAATGTGGACTCATGACTGTCACTGTGGAGTGTGACAGCCTGTCACAGCTTCCCTTCCCCGTTTAATACATCGGATAAGAAAAAGGAAACCAATCAAGTCCTAATGTAAGGATAACGTAACCAGAAATTTTACAGTCAAAGCAGCACTAAACAGGTGATAACACGAAACAGAATCCTGAGATTAGTGAGAATGGCAGATGGGCGATAATAGGGGAAATGAGTAGCGTGTAAGGAACGAGAGTCACCATGTAAAGCATCCAGTGTTGACCTCTAACGTAAAATTAGTGGGAATGGTGCTGTAATATGGAAGCAACAGTCTTGGGACATTCAATTTCGAAGTTAAACCGAATTGAGCAACGAAACAAACAGTTAAAATTTGAAGGAGCACCCGGCTCCAAGTTGCCGCCATTGTTGAACGCATACGCTCGAAATCCAATTTTCTATAACAATAAATTAATTACGTTATGTAACTCATTCATAAAGAAAAAATATTTTTTATAATATTGTATTATTTTTTATTTTTATACTGTTAATGTATTGTAGAGCAATTTTGATATTATTTTTATGAATTGTTGAGGCTATCGGAGTGGCTCCACCAGGCGAAAGCCAGCGACAGCTCCGCCATTTGCATCTTGGAATATTGGATGGAACTTCCTGGAGAATCACTTCGAAAGCTAATTTTATGCGGTAATCATCCACTGGCCATTCAATGCTTTTCTGTATATATAACAGAATGTTTATACAAATCAATCCCCTCTCGTTGTGCCCATTCTATACAGTTTAAAATATCGAGAAACTACCTCAACTTGTTGACAGTTCGAGTTTGACTTTCATTTCTTTTTCGTTTTTTTTTTTTTTTGTCATAATCATAATGTTCCCGAGTGTCATCGCGTGTTACCAGTGCGCATCGAGTGTCATTTGATTTGCATTACGTGATCGTAGCGTAAATTAGGGAACAAGGAAGTGATTATGGTTCAATTATTCATTTGCTCACCGATGTACCATCTCCATGATCTTGAAGTGTGACTCAGTCTCATTAGCATATGTTCATTATGATTGGTCACTAGCCCATGCAACTTCAAGTACCACTGCCGTGGCTGAGCATGATGAGTGTGACTATCAGTTGGCCTACTCGTTCTCGGTGGAATGCATAATCATTCTGGCTTGAGTAGCACAGATGTGTCTGTCATTCAGAATTCTCCAGTATGAATAGTTTGATTTCATCTACATCAAATGCACTATCCACCTGCCCTTAATCAATAGCTCACCAGCCTCCAGGCAGTCACTGGCAGGCACAGTCAGTGTTTTAGTCAGGCTTACAGCAGTGGATTTGTAATCATCAATTACTACTAAGGTCAGTGAGGGGTAAGGTAAATATCGCACAACATATAATTAATTTCTTTAATGAAGCTATTACTCAAAATGTTGTGTGAAAGCCAGACATTGGCAACAATGTTATAAAGGGACCTCTGACGGACTTTTCATGACATGTTAATTTTGTCATTGGAATTTCAATATACTTTTATAATTCACCCATCTGTTTCCGTTGGGGAAAAACAGGCACAGCTGTTGCCTATATTGTCATTTTAAGTTGTGATAACTTTGAGTCTAGGATTGTCTAATTGTGTATTTGTGTTACATGTCTACCAAATCAATGAGTCTCTCAAAATGTGAACTTCTTTCTTTTTTCTCATTGCTTAACTCGGCTAAAGGTCTTATCCTGGATGCAGCCGCTCACGGATGACCCACATTCATCATACAGTAGACCCTTCGCTCATTCAGATGGCGTAAATCTATTTCAGAGGTGATTTGTTCCAGTCTGTATTCTTCTTGATTAACTTGAATTGTTAATGGTTCAATTTATTGGCTTATGCAATGTCACGTAATCAATTATGTGAGAGTTGATAGGAGTTGAGACTGGTTAAAAATTACTAATTAACAAATCTCCTTTGTTGGAGCTGGCCATAAGTGCAAGTAGGGATCGTTTAATGTTAATCGTGCCATGTAATCCAGCCTTTCTGTTAATTTGGCTGCAGCCATGATTCTGGATAATAAGAATAGTGAATGTATATTATACTTTTGTATATCATATGTGTAATCCAGCCGGATTGGAGTGAAAACAATCATAAGATCACGATATCTTTGAACTTGAGTCAAATGAAGACCAAACATTGCCTCTTCGCGTATTTGAAGATGAGGGAGTTTTTGTTTTTTAATAATCATATGAGGGTGGCGATTCTTTTAGGTCTGCATGGATCGCCGATTGGGTTTTTAAATTTCATTGGTTGCTTGATGAAACAATGTTCAGGAGTGGTACAATGGGAGTTGATGGAAACTGTGTGGAGAAGTGAGTGAAATTGTAACCCAGAGGTTCAGAGCTGATCCATGTACACTTCCACTTCTTCAGTGGATGCTTGTGTAGGTCCTCTGGTCATATGTCTTGGGTGGTGCGATGGGTATCATGGTTGATTGCTGTCCTGATCATACAGATTTCCTCTATGAAGTAAGCACTGAAAGACTCAGCTAAGGACTGGTGGTTTCAGAATTTGGGAACATGGTTTCCTGACGGCCACATATCATTATGGTAAAGCGTAACATGGGTTTTTAACTTTTTATTGGCATCTGATTTTCATTTACTTATGGTCTCACTGTCTGAAATGTGATTGCCTTTTCCTAGGGAACAGAGGATTCCCAAGGGTCTGACTTGAATCAATTTCTTGGTTCAATTCTACTGCACATGCAAGAAGTTGTGCAGACCCTATGTACCCAGCCGCAATCTGCGTTCAGGTGACCACCCGTTCAAAGTCGTCCAATTGCGAACGAGGAACTTATATGGTGCTTGAACTCTCGGGGGTCTCGGTGCACGCCTGTGGAATGCTCTGCCAATGAGCCTCCTTAAACCAATGACTTCCTCTACTTTTAAAAAGAACTTGAAAACGCATTTTTTTAGAATTTTGCAATGACATGGCTTTGTGAAGAGCATAGAAATGCATCATGCATCATGTTACGCTATATAAAATAATAAATTCAATTCAATTCAATTCACATGAATTCACAATACAATGTCTTACTTTTGCTTTGAGTTTGAACCAATATAATCATGAATTACATAGTTATTCATGGCCCATGGGGTTGTGGATCTGTGGTGCTTGACCCTCTCCCAGATTAGCAGAAAATGGATATATTTAGTGCATACATATGTATGGGATTGTATGCCCTTGTGGTAAATGGTAATCTTGTGTATTGAGTAAGTACTGCTTATCTGCCTGCTGAGATAAGGAGCCTCAAGTGCTGTTCTAACTAATTAGGTGAATCGCAGATTGAGCTGATACCGCATGCTAGTCTAATCACAAAACAACTCATTTGAATGAATTCTGTCTATTATTTGCCATTCAAGGCATTTTTATAATGGAGCATTTCTTCTTTTTCAAGTGAAATAGTAAATTACTTCTAATTTCACAAACATCAAGAGTAATTTTTCAGTTGGAAGTGCCTCTTTGGCCTGATCATCTGCGTAATGTTCAGCCTACACACATTCCATGTCTGTTTACTAGGGTAATGCTTCGTAATTCTGGAATATCTGCAAGGTGAGAGCTGGAATCACAGGCAGATGGGCAACAGAAGTGCACTGCTTCCCCTCATGCTCAATGCCGATTCATTTATTTTGTTCTCTGAAGCAGGAGAAGAAAAAAATGCATTGTAGCCATTCATCATGTCTGTGATTATTTGTGCAGCGTCTGTTGTGGGGCTATCAGTTCATGCTCTGTTCTCCCTTTCAGTTGACGTCCTTCGTGTTTAATTGTTCTAGTTGAGGCGTTTGCTCTGAATGATGCGGCGCCTGTGAGTGACGCTGTATCCCCCCACCCCCCTCTTCATTTAATTGCTGCAGTACATGGCCTTGGCAATGGCAGCTGATTTTGACCCCGAGGATAAAAATAGGTGAGTTGAATTTTAGTTTTTGTTGTCATTCATTAAATTGCATTGTTTCTCTCAGTTGGTACTTTGGGCCAATTACCAGAGAAGAAACCAACGCAGCACTCCAGACTGAGCGGGATTTGGGAATTTTCCTCGTTCGTGACAGTAAAACTATTTCGGGTGATTTTGTTCTCTGTGTGAAGTGAGTGCTACTGCTCCTCATATTAAGCGCTTTTACTAATCACATGTTGCTTTCTCAGAGAGGACAACAAAGTCAGTCACTACATTATCAATAAGATCAACGTCGGGGGAACCATTCGCTTCCGTATTGGAGATCAGGAGTTTCCAGACCTTCCCAGCCTCCTCAACTTCTACAAAACTCACTTCCTAGACACAACATCTCTTGTCCGACCTGTGAGTACTCCCATACAATCCTTTCGCCTTCTTCTCACTGTCAACTGAAACACAGGCACCAAGGGAAAAGTATTTTGCCAAGTTTGACTTTCAAGGGAACGTGAGTGGTTTGTGTACATTGCGTCATGTTTACTATTGAATTTATTTGTCCAGGATGATGAGGATCTTTCGTTCAGACGAGGAGAGATTCTGACCATTTTACAGAAAGATGAGGAACAGTGGTGGACGGCTAAAAACAGTTTAGGAACTACTGGTTTAGTTCCTGTGCCCTACATCACAAAAGTAATTGAATGGACTTTGAAAAATGTTGAATAAATTTATTTTCAAAATGTCTTTATTTCAGTATGATGCTGAAACAGCCAGGAGATACGAAGCAGACCAAAGGGCGAGGCCTACCCCCAATCCACAGCCATCCTGTCCAGATTATTCACAACCCCCACCCCTAAATGGACAAGTAACTGACCACTCTTGACAATGACCCTCTTATTTTATTAACATTTTCCATTTTCAGCGAGAATTACCAGCAATGGCGAGGGTGATTAAACAGAGAATCCCAAATGCCTACGATAAACGTGCCCTCAAATTAGAGGTATATTCCTGATTATTTTCTAATGAGATGTTGGTTTATTCATTTTTATTTCAAGGTAGGAGATGAGGTGAAGGTGACTGCTATGGACATCACTGGACAGTGGGAGGGGGAGTGCAATGGCATCAAGGGTCTTTTCCCCTTTACTCACATTCAGTTCATAGACAATCACAAAGATTCAGGTCAAGAGGATGAACCTTGACCCCATGCCTCACCTTCGACCTACGACACCTCGATTTAAATAAATTCGGAGTTAACCAAAATAAACAAGTAATTCATGTTTTAAGTAATTAAGTTTTGGGTCTTTTCATGTTAGAAAAATTTGCAATTTCTGAGTTGTGCGTTATTCAATGTTGAAATTCTTTATACTTTTTTTTTTTTTTTTTTTTTTTTTTTTTTTTTTTTTCCCTGTGTGTCCAAGCAAATTCGTTGGTGCTTCATGAAATGATTAATCTTCAAAAGTCGTCATGCAATTCTATTTTTCCAGTTTTAATTAATTTTATTTTTTACTTCCGAGAGAGGGTCGACAATTTTTTTCTTCTCCCTTCTGTGTATCAGATTGTGTGGTTTGTGCACGCACTCTTAAGTGATATATATTTTCATTCTTTCATCCTGATGTATATTCATTTATCATGCATTTCTCAGTTTATTTTCATGTATATAAAACAACTTGTACAGCCCCCCTTCCTCCCAATCTTGCTTATTATAAATAATATAATACTTGCCCATCAGAAATTATCAATAATAAAACCACCAGCTATTTCAGTTCTATGCAAGGAATATAAAATAAAAGCATTTAAAAACTACCCACTTTGAATAATGGAATAATTATTTTACTAATTTGATGAGTATTATGAAAACGACATCTAAAAATTCATTTCAGTCCTGCCTTGCTGTAGTATCCGGTGTTGCAGAAAAAATTTAGCTTTCTTCAAATGACCTGTACCAATGTGCTCATGTGTGTCCGTGATTTTCTTTCTTTCATCGTGCTTTAAACGCCACTTATCGAAGTCTCCATTTGACTGACGGGGGGGAATTTCCCTTTCTCTTTCTTCTACTTCCGTCTCTGGATGTGTGTTCTTGTATTATTGTCTGTATGTATTTCTACAAGTGGAATGAGTGGTTAATAAATTTTACATGTTTCGCTAGAAATTTATTCTCTTCTTTCATTTTCATTGGTTAGATACAGTTCGCTAATCTAGTAACCAAAACCGAGGCTCAATGAGAGTTGTGAATTTTACCTTCAACCTGGTTTCCTCATCAATTCTGCAGCTAAGGATGTGGTCGCTTGGTTGAGAATCTGATTTTATTATTTTTTTATGACATGTTATCCACTTGATAGGTAGTAATTCCACATTCTGACTGCGTATTAATTTTGTGTTTCTAACATGTCATGATAACAAAAGAACAAGTTGAAGATAAAATGTTTCCCTGAGGAATTAAAAGTGGATATGTACTTGGTTTGGTAGACTCCCTAGTCGGTTGATCCGTTTACATTGTTTTGGTTTTTTTTTACGATTTGCTAGTTATCCTAGGATTATCCAATGCCAGTAAGTCACTTAGGTCAGGCCATGCTTTTACTACGAATACTCATAACGCGCTATATGCGTTATGATCGCAATGGGGTCACTTCCGTAAATATCTGACCTAGATATCATCTCACCTGTGCAAGAAATTTCGCTTCACCTGAGAAGAGAAAATCGCCGCTTTTCCTGTTATCGTGTTATGGTGCTTTGCTATTGATCGGTGAGAAACGAACGATTCGATGTTTGGAGAATTTGTAATCGTTACTTTTATACATTCAAGGTTTTCAACGATCAATGTGATTCAATCAATGTCTACGAAATAACGAATTACAAAACTTGTTTTCCCTTCATTCTTCAACCGTTGAAATCTACAATGTCTGATGAGCAAGTGTAAATTACACACTGACTCAGTTAACTTAGGCATACACAGGTTGACAACGCTTCAGAAAATCAGAATTATATCGACCGCCACTAGCACCCAGCATGTTCCTGCTCACGATACTCAGTGCAGTCAGATTATAATCAATCATCAATCATTCATTCAATGTTACATAAATGTTGCTCAGTTATTTGCTGATCAGTGGTGATGCATAGCTGTAACACTACTGCCGAGTGCCTAACTCAATACCGGTATGTGTAGTCTACCAAAACTTGAAAGCACTGTCATGACATTTGACACTGTTATGTAATATCGTTTGCACCATATGGGTTCCTTGAATGACTAATCATATAACCCTCAACCTTTTCAATCAATTGTATTTAATTCATTATTTATTCATTCGCCTGTTAATTGTGATAACTAGATTAGTCAACTCATGTTACTGACGTGATTTCATCTCTTTTGCAAACAGCTAGGCATCAACAAGAATTTCTCCAATATGGAGATGATGTACGCCCCTAACAAGGGCTCCAAGACGCAGGAGCAGCAGCATCGACCACGGGAGATGAACCAAGAGATGGAATGCATTCAGTGTCTGCGCTATGTCCTCTTCTCGTACAATTTGGTCATATTTGTGAGTTCCTTTAGTGACTCCCTTGCAACTTACCATCCCATGCCCCTCCTCTCCCCAGCTTTGTGGCTGTGCTCTCCTTGGCATTGGAATCTGGATGGGAGTTGATCGCAACTTCCTAACCACCATCATTGGCAATGATTTATACGCAGTGGCCGTCTTCCTCATTCTTGCAATGGGCGGAATCATCTTTTTCATCTCTTTTCTTGGCTGTTGTGGCGCCATCACTGAACGCAGTTGCCTCATATTCACCGTGGGTGCTCATTTCTGTTTCATATGATGATCACTATCTTATTTTTCTCGGCTGCAGTTCATGATATGCCTCTGTGTTATTTTCTTTGGACTTCTTCTTGGCGGAATTCTTGCCATCGTGTTTAGTGCTCAGGTCAGTTTACTGCTTATTTCTTAGGAGTTATTTCATTTGATTGATATTTTTGATTTCTATACAGCTGGGAGAGAATGTGCGCAAAACCATGGCTGACACGCTTGTGAATCATTACGGAGTTGATTTTCATGTTCGTTACAATCGTCAAGTCACAGATGCATGGGACAAGGCTCAGGAAAGAGTGAGTTTTACTCCCTCTGTCCTTTTTAGAACAGAAATTTTTTGCTTGTTCTTTGGATGTTGACAACTGGTTCACAATTCTGTAATTGCGCCCATTAAACTTTGTAATGAAGTTCACAAAGAATAGAACCTCCCTTAGAAGATGAAGTTTGAATTTATTGCCATCATCTTGGCTCCTTGTTGAAAATGGTTGCGATTGTTGTCAGTTAGAATGTTGCGCCGTCGAAACCAACGGATGGGATGTTTATCAGGAGTCAAAATGGATCGAGGACCAAGTGTGGAATCCAGGTATCACGTGGATACAGAACCCGCCTCTCCCTTTTCCCAAACCCTCTCCTTACCCAAGCACAAACAAATGCTTAAACATCAGCAATCTTTGAAATCTGGTCGAGGGTCTCAAAAAAAATCAAAACAATCCTAAAATTCCAATAAGTTAAAAATCAGTAATTTATGAATCAATGTGTGATTATTTCCATCATCTTAATTAAGTCTTTCAGCTGATCACTGGAGGAGACACTTGATTTTTGTTTCATCAATTATGTACCTTTCCAGCTTCAATGTTGTGCAGTTGAAACTGAAGGATGGCTGGTTTATCAGGAAAGCAAATGGTTTGAGCTTTATGGCTCCAATGATGAGATGAGGATGAGTCATGGTAGGAATGATCTATGCATAATTGTACCACTTTGCTGTTGGTGTTGTGTTTTGTTATATTGCGGTTTCTGTTATTAGCTACTAATTTGTATCATCTTAACAAAAAAAAAATTCTCATGTACATGTAGTCTAACTCTTTTGATCCAACATTCTGTAAAATTCTTTCATTCATCACTTTCTATAATATAATAAATCATTGTAGGATCAAGTGTGTGATTAACAGGGTTTTGACTCTTTCGTTGTACATTAATTAATATATTTTCTGCATTCTAACATTTTAAAACTTCACTTTCCTAACCATTAACAATAGTGCAGTACATGTACATAAAACCTGGCTTGATCATATCATTTCTGTTCATATTACTATCATTTGTGTTTGAGAGGTATTTTTTAATTTAAAATTTTTTTTTTTTATATATATATATCTGCTTCATAAGACATGCACATGAATTGAATTTTTAGTCAAATCTCTCACATAATTATATATACATATTCATGTTTTTATTTTCTTCCACTCCAACAAACAGAGGACCAAAAACCATACGTTCCACAATCATGTTGTGTTAAGGACAGATTCTGGCGTTACATAAACTTGGAAGTTTGTCAGAAATGGCGTTTTGGACCTCCTGGGGCCCCTGTAGATGGCGCCATCAATCGGGCTCTATATTACGACGTAAGCAAAGCATTTGATACTGTTAATCACAATCTTATGATTCTGTTTTTCAGGGATGCTATGATGCTGGTCTGAGTTATCTCAAAGACAACTCGATCATTTTAATTGGTCTTGGAATTGGTATAGCTCTGTTGCTGGTGAGGAATCACTTTGATGATTATTATGAGAGATAATAAATAATTATTTTCAGGTTTGCGGCATAGTACTGTCGTTTGTGTTGTTACGTTACGAAAAGGAACAACAAGGACAGTGATGTTTAACAACAATGTTATTATCATGTCACATATTTTTGTTTTAATGTTTCAACCAATCAAAATGGGAATATTTTGATTTTAAACTGACTTGATTTCCACTCTTTGTCTTTTTCATTCCAATAATTATTTTATGGTGTAAATACGTGCATTTTTTATATTGTGTATTTTTTTAATGTATTCGGCATCATTCCATTTTTTTAGGTACATGTCCTAGTATATTCAAAGATGAAAATAAACAAATTATTGTATTTTTTATATTTTGTTTCCTGTGTCAGTTTAATTGCTATCTGATGGTAAATTGATGGACATAATGCATGTGTGCAGTATTAATGTACTGTTTAATTTAAATTCCATGAGATTTCCTTAGGCATTCCTAATTACATTTACATGGACCATGATGTGGGAAATTTCATAGGTGGGTTTATTTGGCTACACCAGACCACAGAAATTAAAACCTGCAGAAATATCACTGGATACCAGCCATGAATGAGTGAGGGCTTACCGGGTAACAGCAGAAATAATCATTGAACCCTACAGAAATGATTTGGCCTAATCAAAGCGCAATTTCATACAAGTATGGCATCATCAGAGTAGCGCGAACTGGGATATTTTGGGTTCACTATTTCAGGATCCATTTCTCGTACTTGACGTGGGCAAATACTTAAATGAATTGCAAATAAATTGGTATAACGGCACTTACTGGTCAATAAGAGTAGCTGTGATGTAGAATTTGCCCATGCTTAATATGAGAAATGGTGGCGAATTCAGGACCTATAATGGCACCAAAACCCCAAGTTCACACAACTCATGATACTGAAGAATATTAATAAATATGGCATGATAACCACACAATTTTAGCCCAAAGTAAATGATCCATAAGTTTTGCTTTACACTGAAGGAACTATAATTTGCAAGTGTCAGAAGCTGGACCCACTCTTGGGCTATTTTCAGCCTCACTCAATCAGGTGTTCCATGTTGTGCATAAAATAAATGCACATGAAATGTCAAGCTCTCAAAGGACTGGTTTGATTCTGATTTGATTCAACCCATTCACTGTACAAGGGTTCTCATTTCCCACAGTAGAAAGACATCTCTAGAGGGTTCTCTCATAGTTGACGGTGTTCTGGAAATCCACACGAACGAACAAACTCTGATATCATTTTATTTTATAAAAAAAGAGAACATACACAGGACTTTTGGGCGGAGAAATTTCTCAAACGGACATAACTTAAGAATTTTCACAAGAAGAGAGAAATAATCACCTAAAAAAACGCACAGAAATCTCAAATCGTTCTTTTTGTCATAAATGCATGAGAGATCACATGGTACAAAGTATACACTGAAGGTTCATTAACAGAAGAGCGAAAGAGAAGTAGTGGTTGTGCGAAACTAACCCAGCCAATTTAGAAAAAAAAGACAGCTTAAGCCAGATTCAGGGTCACATGAAGCAACCGCCGAATCTTTAGCAAAAGAGTTTGTTCACAGAGAGAAATGGCAGGGTGATGTTATTTAAAAAAATTAAATATCAGGAGAGAGTGGGAGATAGAAGTGAGATGCATGCGCGAGGTAGGCTCAAAGCGCTGTGCAGGAATTAGGCAGACGACGATCAGCGCATCTTGTAAGTGAAAGTGTCGGTCAGTGCAGACAATTCACCTCGGAAGTCAACTTCAACGGACATGTCAAGATCTCTCTGAAAATGAGAAAATGAGAAAAATTAATCCAATTAACTCTCAACCAATATCACACAAAAAATCGAACTAATTACAGTGAAAGAAACCCAAAAGAAAGAAAGCAGCCGTAAAAGCAAGAGAAACTATTCTACCACCTCCACTCGCCATAAACTACTGGAAACAGATTCAAATCCACTGGTTGGATTGATAAACTCACATTGTTACGCTTGTTGGGGCACATTTTGAAGACTCCAAACACTTCCTCCCCCTTCTTCACGGTAATCGCCTCGTCTAAGTATAACACCGTCTGTTTCCAGTGCGTGTATGGAGATGCAGGGTCTACGGTGGATAATTAATTATCGTCATTATTCACAAAGTAAACAAAAGGAGAAATCAGGGCGGAGAGAAGCATAGAAAAGGAAAGAAAGCACACAGCATGCAGCATGACAACATCGGTTCAAGGAGCCCACCACTCACAGTGTTACGCTTGTTGGGTTTCATGGAGAAAATACCAAAGATCTCCTCTTTGGCTTTCACTGTCATGTAGTCTTGCAGGTAGAACACTGTCTGCTTCCAATGTGTGTAACGACTTTCCGGACCTTTTTTTAATTTCAATGTTCAAAGCGTCAACAGGAGAACAAAGGTTTTGTGTTTGAAGCTGTTGATTCGATATTTTCTTAAAATTCGACCATTAAATTCAATAAAACAACTTCTAGATGACCAACAGCTTTAAACAGACATTCAAACAGGAAAAAAGGAAGGAAGCATCAGGATTTACATTTTAAAATAAAATAAATAATTCAAATTCAATAGACTGAAACTGTATTATAAATTACTAAAAAAAATTGTATTTGTAGAATAAACTGATTGCTATGTGATACTGATATGTAAGGAATGTTTCCTGTACCTGTTGAGAATCCAGTTCTCTTGTGGCATTTTGTGAACTCAACGTTAAAGTAAGTGACAAAGGCCTGCACGTAATCATTGCGCTTGCACTGCAGGTGGAAGGGGGCACTGAACTCAAGATCTCCTTCTTTCACTGTGTAAATATCCACTTCCTGAAGGATAAAAATTTATAAATAAAAATACAAACAAAAGCAAGACCAACTGACCTTCACTAAGCAAGCATTGGTGACAACCTGATTAGGGTCAACGACATCCACTAGGGGCTCAGAAATCGCAACACGACGAATGCAGCTCATATCGAAACCATATACGTTATCCCACCCTGCGAGTTAAAACCTCACTTGAAATGTTGAATGATGTTAAATGGACTCACAGTTGATCTTCTCGTCCTTGTACTGCCGGTCTTCAATGGCGCAGACGTAGAGCGTAGCTCTGTCGGGGAAGATGAGGCCACCGGGCGCCAGCCACTTGTCTCTGGCGTACAGCACTGTGTTCAACATGGACTCATAGAATAAGCAGTAACCCATCCACTCGGAAATGATGATGTCAACTTTTTCAATGCCATCAGGTAAAGCGACTTCTTCAACTTTGCCTTTGACTAACGTGACAACTGAAGAGAAAATTGCGAGTTAGAATTTTAAGAATTATTTGAAAGAAAAAGGCTAACATACTGTGATCAAGTTTGTTCGCTTTGACAATCTTCCCAGCATATTCCACTATACTGGAGCACTCAATGCCAATGACTTTCTTGGCGCCAGCTTTAGCAGCAAACATGCACAGGATTCCTGTTCCACAACCAACATCAAGGACGATTTTGTCTTTGAATAAGTGGCGATTGTGAAACATGGAATTCCGGTAGGTCAGAGTGCGCACTTCATCTTTCAACATCTCCTGCATAGAACATTTGTGGTCAGCACTGAAACCGAGAATGTCGAGACTTACCTCGTGAATGCCAAAATGTGCATAACTGTCAAAGTAGTAATCTTTGGAGGTCATCTCTGCAACTTCAACGTTGCCGTTGACAGCTGCTGGTGTTGCGCTTTCACCTGGGGCTGCAGCCATTTTTGTTTCACCGTTGGTTGGGGTAGTAGGAATTGCAGCGCACGTCTGAGGGGATGAACGTATCTTTGTTATAATTATGGACTATCCACCAAAAAAGAAATGTTTTGCCCAGACCCTTCGGTCACAAATTAATGACACATATTTGATCTCAAAGCATTTTAGGCAACTAAAATAGTGCTCACCGTTTCAACTGCAAGAGTTCAAGAGTGGGACCCAAGTGAAAAGATTTTTTTTTTTATTTAAAGAGTACTGTCTTCCAGAGTAAGTGACTTTCTTACATTTGTGTCACAGACACAAATTTGACTTAACTTATACTATGAAATAATGATTATTGAATAATGATAATAAAAATTTGAAGTCAATTGATAGGCTTTATTAATTCCACAAGTGTAACTGATCTGATTATCAGTTACAGTTTGGCATTGTCGCCCCAATAGCGGACATTGTGGTTTATTATTGAGAGGGGATCGTCGAATCGAATGACCCGAGATGGCCGAAATGGGTATAACTTATGTATTACCAATACCTGATGATGTAACAATAGTTCAAGTCGCTTAAAACACAATAAAGTTGGCAATAATAACATCGCCTGCCGAGAGCGCTCGGGTTGTGAGTTTCCGGTGTTGTGAGCATGCGTAGAAGATGTAAACAATAGCACGTTTCCTGGGCACCTAACGTTATGACCATAGATGTCGTAAACATTATGACCGTTATGATTCTGGGCGAAGCTGAACATGCTGGATGTTTTCCTACGTTTTTGCCGTCATCAACTTCACAATCGGCGACAGGCAGATAACATAGCGCTGAATTGGCTTCTCTCTCATCGTTACCTTTAAAGTTAACATTAAACTCTGGTGACGACGATTTAATGTGCTTGCGAACGTATTTCATTATTGATAAACAGACACATGTGCGACCACGTCTTTTTGTTGTTGAAGAAGTCACATGACGTGATCATGTGATATAAACACAAAATGGCGAATTAGCCGAAGCGTCATCCTTTCGGAAAAAAAAAATTGCATTTTCTTATTTGTAGCCTCGATCGCTGGGATAAATTGTTCGTAAGAGGTGCAATGTTTAAACTAATTATATAACGGTTCTATTGAGTGTATTCCTATGTGTGCAATGCTTGCAATGGCTCTCAACGAGCACGCGCTATGGCTCTAAATGGATCCGATATGTGCCTGTAATGTAGTGCATTTATGCAAACGGATATTTCAGGCACACTTGTGGGCTTAAGGCTTTATAACCTATTTAATTATTAAATTAATCATTTATGATTTAATGAATCATCGAATGTTATTGAAGAATTTATCTTTTTGTTTAGAAAAGATTCAGAATCTAAACCCATTGATCCATGTTCCATCGGTCTACGCAATCTTACACGTGCATAAGCTAAGATTTCAATCGAATTCTCGTCGTTTCGTTTTCCAAGACTCGATTTTCATTTTGATGGATTTCTTGCTTGCTAAGTTCTAGCAAAAATGCAGAGATGGTAAGGAATTGGAAAACGGCGTCAACATAACGACCAAAAAAATATGCACCAGCATTAGATCGACCTAGACATGTATAAATCCAGCCATAATTGCCACAAAATAATGTTTAATCAAAGAAACCCGGCAAATTCCGTATTTTCTCACCTCCATAGACTCCGCCATTTCTGTCTAAAACACGTGTGTGAGTAAAACGTCATAGAGTTGTGCGCACAATTTGGATGACGTCACACAAAACAAGAAATCATAACGCATCTTCTTTGTTCGAGGGTGGTTTCCACCCTACTACCAGTGCACGTGCCAGGCAAAGGTTGAATGAACTTGGATCACACTTGTCCAATTTGTTATTACGCTAGCTACCAAGCTAGGCAGACCCTGGCTAATTAAATTGGTAGCCCCGCCTTAAGTCCATCAATAGAGAGCTCATCAAAGATAAGAATAAGCAGATGGAAAGATGGGTTGAGCACTATGAAGCCTTTTACCTTGTATCCTATATAAAGAGATATTTATATACTTTATATAGGATACTACCTTTACCCATTGTCTAACGAGCAGAGGACGCCACACTACCAGTTCGGTCGGAGCGGCCAAATGGGTATTATACAATGGCCCTTTACCGCACTGAAAACTCCGGCTCTCGCAAGCAGCACTTTGAGCATCTCAGTGGATATTGCGCTATACAAAATTAGTTAGTTTTGTCATTGATTCAAAGCAAGTAATGGTTTCCCTCGAAACTCTACAGTCCTGTGTCTCTTTATTTCGCGATCATTTTGTTTAGTTTATAGTGGCAGCTATAACGACCTTCATAAGAATGTTAATACATAAGCGTTTCAAACAGGTAAATGAAACACAACAGATAAAATGAATATTTGCCCTAAGACTCAGACTGAGAGACACACAAACATTTCTTGTAAGTTGACGTCTTGTAGCTTTCACATAAAAAGCATACACAGTAAATAATATGCAATGTAATTACAGTAAAACCTCGATGTGTCGAAGTTCGTGGGGTTAGCTCAAATACTTTGACTCAAGGATACTTCGAGGGACAGATCGAGGCCGTTATGATATGACCGTTATGATTCCAAACCGTGCTCTGACGTTATGATTAACTGCATGCGTTATGAACTCATAAACTATGAACGGTGATCTCATGACTTACGAGAAATCTAGACCAAAGAAATGATTAGGAGAAATTGAGACTGATACTTTTAATTAACAAATATTTATCAACGTGTAGATCTAAGGCTGGATTTCTTTAATTAACTCTAGCTTCGAATGCGCGCGGTCTTTTGTCGACAATTCATTAAATATCATCACAAGCACACCAACAACAATGCCTTGGTCGATATCCACGGTCTATTGATTTTAGGAGTCAGCCAAGCTCTGGTCACGGTCTTGTGTCGGTCATTCATTAAAGATCATCACAAATACACTAACAACAATATGCCTTATAGCTTAGTTGAGATCCACAGTCCGTTGATCTTTGGAGTCAGCCAATCAAAGCTCTAGTCGCGGCGTAAACAGAGGAGAGATAAAGGCTGCCGACTGCTTTGTGGGGGCGGGGATGTTTTGATGCTTTGTAAACAACTGACTATCTCTCTCTGAAGTTACCAAACTGAGAAATGTGCTCATCGAATTTTTCGACTTCGAGCTACAGATCGAAAATATGTCTCGGGGACTTCGAAAACACTTCGACACAAGGATAAATTCGAGAATGAGACGTTCGAAGGACGGATGTTAATGCTAATAGTAAAGTATAGGAGAATCGTCGGGACTTCGAAAACACTTCGACACAGGGAGACATTCGAGGGACGGACATTCGATACATTGAGGTTTTACTGTACACCTGTGCTTACTCCCTCTATCTATGTCCATGACAGACTATCATAGTGACTCACAAATCTACTACGTATATTGTTAGCTTGGCAGGAGGTGGATCTTTGAGAGCCAAAGATCTTAATTAAGACGGGAAAATGCGCACACGGCACACCTCTCTCAATCACTTCCGACCTATAGCTTTTGAAACATCATGTTTCAGAGGGCCTTCGACGACTAAATTAACCACCGAATCACGGCCCATACCACTTGCCTCTCACTTGCAAGGGGAAATGCAGCATCCGTGCTATATATAGCTTGCATGGAAAATTCAATGTGTATTTAATATCAATTACACGTAATTATTAATTAATTGTTAAACAATTTGCAATGATTTTAAAAATGTAATAACATGTAAATATTTAATTATTTAGAATTAAACCATTAAGCACGTATTGTCGTAAGGGTTGTTCGGCGTGTGTTGGCTTTGCTGTGATGAAAATTAAAGGGAATTCTATCGAAAAAAAAAAAGTTAACACGAAAATTGCGCGAGGGAAGTGCATGAAAAATACCCGCCCATTTTTCATCATTCGATCAAGAAACCACGCAGCCATTTAAATTATTTATTCCGCCACACATGTTAAATAATTGTGTTGTGTGGAAGAGACATATATACTTGAGGCATCTGCAGCTGTCTTAAGATTTTGCCTTGCTTTTATAGTTGCTTTTAATTATATCACTCTATTTTAATGATTTTATAATATTTAGATTTTCTAACGTGTTACTCCAATATCTCATTTCAGGAATAAATGATGCCTTTTCAGGGAAATAAAAATATTTAGCCCGAATCATGTTGTCACGCAAAGTTTTGCCGGAACATAAAAATACCATAATAGGATTACAAGAAACGTGTGTACGGGGACACCAGGACTACTTTGGATATATTGATTTCAATAAAACTTGTACAATTCAATATAATTCAATCATTGTATAATTCACATACATGTAATGTTTTCTCGTTTTCATTAATGTTTATTCATCATAAGGAACATAATCTGATGCCAGTTCAAGTGCTTTTTCTCCTGAGCTTCATTTGACTATTTTATAATAATTCCATCAAAATGTTACAAATTACACTTCTTTTTTTTTTTCTTTTTTTTTTTTTTTTTTTTCATTGCTTTGATGCGTCTGTGAGGAAAATATCGGAGACATCCGTAAATGATTAATCATCCAAATTCTAATATAGATTTTGAATTAGCGTGTAAATCAGGAGTTTGCCTCATTTCGACGAAATGTGGAACCCTTCATCCCTCAAATTGGTGCCAGAGGTGATCACGTGACTTTCTGGAAAATTCAGCACTCGTAATTTTCATCTGAAAAGCTGATCCATATTCAAGTCAAAATTTCATCTCTCTGTGGTGGCGCGTTCTATGCTAGGCCGAGAACTTTTCGAACAACCCTGGTACATCATGTGCATACACTCTACAGAGTGGCCAAAGGTAGTCTATCTACTCCATGTTAATAATCTCAATGCTTTTCAAAGCCGCTGCGCTTTTCTGATAAAGTGTTACAAATCAAGTCACTATGAAAAACCTCGCAAAGATAAGAAAAATAAATAGTTGGTGTGGTTAGTCTAACATTCCATGCTGCTTTTCCTATCATCGACGTTGATGCTAATTTATCTCAATTAACAGAGTGCACTCAATATTCCCCGATATCATCCACTTTTGGCGGAACATAGGGCCCCGGACTATGGATAAGCTTCATTGAACGCACGGAATAAGATTATAAGCATACACTCTCGTGCTATTGCTTTGTTTGAAAGCGCTATTGTTTTGACAGTAGCGATAATGTTTATCGCCTAAAATTAAAACAAAACAGAGAAATTCATAGCTTGTATTGAAGTGCCATTCAAGAGATGACATTCCTTAATTCACACGCCACTCATATTTAAATGTCCCCCCTCCTTAAAATTAAACGTTTCATTTGATTTATTTGCATAAATATGCACAGAATAACTTGGTCAATCCATACCAGTTAGTTATTGTTTGGAATAATTGAAACATTTAAGCAAATTTTACAGTTTTGGGGCCGCGAGGGCGCAATGGTAGCGCGCTCGCCTAGCGTGCAGAAGGTCGTGGGTTCATGTTCACCACAGCATGACACATTGCATAGTGTCCGAATGTGGTACCTGGTTAGAGAGTGATGGATATTTGTGCTCGGGCTGCACGTACCTTCGCGGCAGCAAGTGACTTGCTTGTATGCTCCCCGGCGAGTCGAGTTTGTGTTGGATTGATGGGTCCAATAACCAGAGGGAAGTATTGTTAAGTCAGAGGGACGGACACTGTCTGTAATTTAGACTATAAAATCTACTTTACTTTACTTTTGTTTTTAACATGGGGTAGACTACTTTTGGCCCACTCTGTATATACAATGTACATGATTCAATCGTGCCCATTCTATTCGTAGGATGAGCCCAAATGAGTAAACCATGCAATATATTTTGCGGGGAGCGGCGCTATCAAATGTAATACACATGTATAGTTTTATTTAGTTCTCACGAACTGACGATCTCATTTGATGCACGCTCTCAGAATCGTTATTTCGACACACAATTTCGCTTATGGAGTTATGCACACGGTTTTAGAACCCGATTGAAATTTTACAATTGTTGGTGTCAATATCGTATCATGACTAATTATGGAATAGTGTCACTTCTGAGATGATTGAACGATATCGAAATTATGGAATGCTGGTTGGTTCTTTAATTGGGGAAGATTTAGAATCTTTGGTGCCGTTTTCACCCTCGAGGCGTATCTCATGCCGCCATCAGATATTCACTTCAACAAAAATTGAAATGCGTTATGATTGATGCAGAGCATGAAACGGAAGACGTTATGATGAACACAGGTATTGTCGAAGATCTCTTCAGTTGATGAATGAAATTCTAAAGTGAGTGACTAAATTCAACTCGACCGATTTTTTCTCCACGTCTTTTACTTTCATCGTCGACAAATTTTGTCCTTAATCACCATAATTATTAATCAAGAAATTAACATTTGTCTCAAATGTATCCAGGTGATGTCTCTTGATTGATAGAATGAGTCAGAGACTGAGTGAGTCACCTCTGTCCTCTCACTGTCTCAATCCTCTGTGACCTCACAGGTGAAGCCCCCTCACCAGCCCACATGCATGCTCATACAGGTGCATGCATGTCTGTCATAGCTGCATTATGCATGTTACATAATTAGTGCTGTGCGTATACCAGTACTGTCGGTACTTGTTCCACTTCTGGGTGAATTTGCATGATATTCAACTGCATTTATAAAAAGGCCAGGCACTGTGTGTTACTGTCTTTGGTAACATACTGGAAAAAGACCCATTGGGATCGAAATGAGTAAGGGCTGGGTAACCCTGGTCCTAGGTTTCTAATCTGGTGCCTATGTATTCATGATATAACACGACCGAGTGTTGGCAGAGCCGTTGACCTAAATATGTCCATTCTTTGTTTCCCAAGGGGCATCAGTATAGTGAGCGGGTCATGATTCACAGGACAAGCAGAGCCGTAAAACCAGAACTTCGCCATTGCTGCATGTATGTACAACACATATATATATAATTATGTTATTAATGGTCCTGAACTCGATCGGCACACTTCAGATGAGGATTACCATCGTGAACCTCTGTGTTAATTCTCAATACTTTGTATAAGGACACTCGATTTACTGCAAGCACTGGTGCCATGAACTGGATGCCCATGCAGATTGAATGCCTCAGACCCTTCCTTGAGTCTCTGTGTGATGTTTCATACATGGATGCTCAGACTGTAATTCAGAGTTATAATCTAAGATTTTGGTCTTTGCAGTCGTTCAGTTAATTTATTATCTTTCCTGTAACTATTCCCCTCAAATTATATATCATGTGTACTGGGTGTTTTCTGAACTCGTAACTCTTCTAAGTTATCTCATTATAAAGATGTGAAGTGCTATCCTATGGAACCTATGCATTATATGAAAGAAAGAAGGAACTATCAGGATAGTGAGATCATATGCTTTATCACCTTATATATGGATACTTTATATGGATAATTATAGGCCCCTCACAGAACTCAGGACAATAAGTCCAAAATGTTTACATATTATTAGCTACATGTATAGTATTTATAGTTACAGTATTTTTATCAGTATAATAGAGCCGGAAACACGATCAGTAGCTGGCATTATGCATTGATGAGCAGAGCTCAGTAGGTATTGTTATGGGTCAGATATCAGTTACTTATCAACCTTCCTGTATTTAATTACCTGTTGATTGGCTCCATTCGGATTGTATCAAGGAAAGTGGTCCAATCTGAGCTTAGACTGAGTTTGAGGCTTTGATTCTCTCGTGTGAATCTACAAATTGAACTCAATTTAATGTAGATATAATGGTTAATAATGCCTATATCATCATAATTGCAAATCATTTCAATGAATGAATTACAATTATGATTAATTACCGGTACATACTCCTAATGATTACCTACACACAGTGTGTTTGTCTGTTGGATTGTGTTGGCAATTGGATATAAAGCACTATGAATTGTGAACAAAATGAATTATTGGAATTAATGGTTTGGTTCATTTCAATAATTTGATTCATTATCGGTACAAGTTTAAGTCTGCATCTAATTTTAATTTATACACCATAACTGTGCTTCTTATGAGGATTTTGAAGTATTAATTACTCTAGATATATTCTTCTGCCTGTCTTCTCCCATGCATAAGCTCTGATCCTAAAATATTCTTGGATTATCTGGTAATGCAATTGTCAAGCAATAGTCATGCATCCCATAGAATTTATAAAGGAGTAACTAGAATGCTTATTGGGGTCACGTGATCGGTCAGAATTGAAGCCAGATTTATGGGGAACATTTTGTTGAATGATCAGAACAGCTCAACTGAAACTCGACATGCTGGTGCTTTATATATGTAATGTGTTCCCCTTAAATTCCAAGCTACCGTAAATAGGCGCTTTAACATGGCACAATCATTCCAGTAATCCTTTGTAAGTTTATTGGCCTAATGTGACTTTAATCCTCCATTCGTGTACTGTCCAAATAGCCATGGGTATCTCTCCTGCTTAGATCGCTAGTGTGCTGTGTGCTTACCTGATATAGTGCCATAATCTATGCATGGCATCAGAGAACTCTGAGTCTAGGAGGACATAATATGTGACTTCTGTTGTGTAATCACTTTAGAGTACCACACAATTGACACAAAAGTGACAAAACCTTTACGTTAGAAATAATGTACATGGATGTGTGTAACTGACACTGACCTCTAGAAAGTGAAGATACTTGGAATAGTATCTACCTTTATTTATTATTAATAGATTTGGAGGATTGGATTCTTATCTATAGGCAGCACCTTTTGTTCTATAAACTTAGTTAGCTCGCTTTCAGTCCAACTGACTCTGAATTTAATTGGAAGTTACGAGCATCGAGAAACTCTGAATGCAAATGCCTGGTGCTGTTTCGTCATATACTGAAAAGGAGTGTTGGCCCATGTGTCTCGCCATCAGTGCTTTACCTGTCAATTACTAGCTTTTTTTATGCTAGTCCGAGGGTGTAAGTTAGACAGCTCTGGTGTGTGCATCAAACCAAGTCTTTGCTCACGAGATTACCGGATTGCTAGATATAAGAAACTGCTGTGTGCATAATGCGTGTTATCAAGTCGCATTCACTTCTCTTCATCATGATTATAATGTTTAGAATTTCGAATTTTGATTGTGCGGTTGAAAACACTCATAACATGAGAATTTTGTGACGGTATAGAATAATTTTTCTCGTGCGATGCTCATTTGTCAAATTCTCCATCTGCCTTTTTTTCCCATGTTTTCATCTTATGTCATCATTGGAATATTTACTGCATATTCTCACGAAAGCTGACTCTGGGGAAATAAAATCATAAATTCATAATTGCTGGCCCGTCTCGAATACATTGCTACAATAAGTCATCGATCTGAACACAGTGTAGGCCAACAACGTGAATTCGGAACCCGGTGCTCCACTGATTTTCACGCATGTTTCATCTGTCATCCAAGTGACTGAACACCCCGCCCACTTGTCCACTCCCTGGGGGTGCCATCCACCCCAACCCCCCCTCCATCCACCGCTTTGTCACTTTTCTGTCGACAGATGGACGCATGCAGCGATCGACATTGCCTGTCTCTCTAATGCTCACGCTATTAACAGAATCAACGTATTTCGCTGTGAACCATCAGAGACGGCCGCGTCTTGTAACTCATTGATTTCCAGGAACAACCGATTACGTCATATCGATTGGATTGATCCTACTTTTACGTGGAATTGGGAGTCCCATTCGGCTTGCGGTGCATGAATACAGTTGCTATTTTCCCATTGCAACCAATTTAATCATCCATTCAAAAATGATTACCCTCTTTGCTTGATGAAAGATCTCGCAATTTATTCCGTGCCATCAATTTGTCCAGAGAAATACGCCTCTGGGGAGCAACCACCTGCCGTGGGGGAGCATCCCGAGACCTCGCTGGCACGCGTGTTTGTCTGTTTTATCGCCGTTTTGAAAGAGGAAAGTGTTGTGTAGATTGAGCATCAAAGACCGAGTGTTGACGGCCCGAGTTCCTCCTCTTCGCCTCTCTCTGTTCACTTCATTCGCCTGCTGGCTGCGAACGAGCGAGCTTCTCTTTTTCTCTCTCTCTCTCGGATTGTACGTACGTTGATTGGATTATAAACCTTCTCCTGTTATTTATCGGGTATTGTGCAATTGACAATGGTCTTATCTGAGTTGTGTGCCCGCTAGGCTGCTAGCAATACTTGTATTATAAATTTATAATAATTACCAATTATTATGCATCTTCTATACAGTTGCTTCACAAAACGTTAATAATAATATATGTCTTGCCTAATTCATTATTTCAACAATCATTTTGGAAGTTGATTCCAGGAAATAATGTTATGCAATGTGATTCGAGGTGGTTTGTGTGAAAAGTACTGAAAACCTGCTGAAATATGTTTCACCATGTCACGGTACATTTATGATTTACATGTTTTATATATTATACCGGAATGTATTTCTTTGTGCTGTGATCAACACATGCGACCGCTCACATAAATGCCATTAAGATCTATTGAAATGCATAATTTCCCTATCCATTCCATCCGTTCCACTCATTCATGTATCAGCATTGTCGAGATCGTCCGTCATCGGGATGCTTTCCATCGGTGTAATGCATGGCAAACAGATCAAGGCAGCGAAGGGACCGCCATTAATTGTCATGGCCTGGGACAACCCAATGTCTGCCGCAATCAACAGTTCCACAGGGACCCTGGCTTCATTACCATAACGTCATTTATTCCCCTGAAGTCATCAGTCTCCCACTTCCAAAGTACCAACACTTTTGCCTCGTTGCAATAGTCGCAAATCGCAATTCATATTGCCGTGTGCGATGTCAGCCATAAGCGGGTTGCATACTAATTCCCCTCGCACGGTGTTTGCAGTGCGCCATTTCAATATAAGCGAACATCTCGGACGAGTGGCAAGGGAGCCGGGCCAAATCCTCGCTACAATGTCGCTGTTATGGAAATGAGGCTTCACTTTGAGCGCCAAATGGGCGATGATGTTGCGGCCTTCATCTTCGTCAATCGGAGGCTGCGGGCGATGATTGCTCCTGATGAGGTCGCTGTTCGGACGACGCTGGTGCTGTCCGCTCATGAAGGCCATCCTATTCTATATTGATATAGATTTTGAACCATGCTTAACCATGGACCTCATTGGATGCGCCCTAGCTGGTCTATGTACCGCACGATCAGATATCAGGATATGCGCTATACTGTCTATATATATACACAACACTGCAACGTATATAGACTACATTATATATAGAGTTCCTGTGGGATGTCAGACGATAGAGCGAAAGCGAGATATGACGCTACGCAAAATTGCTGCACAATTACTCGTATATTGCATTATAATGGTGCTTTAGAGGCCTGTGTGAATATTATGCTGAGCGATACTTTGCCTGTGTTTGCAGGTTCGCCTCTTACTTTGCATCAACATCGCTTTGATGTTCTATCAGCGTGGAATTAAGATCGGATCAACACTGCAGTTTCGTCTTTCTTCGCCTGACGCATCAAAACGTCTGAAATATTATGTTATTGCTGTATAGGATTATGTAGGTGCTCGCGATTATATGGCGAGTGTACTTTCTTTGATTGTATCGATTCATCAAGGCTTCGTTTGCGATTGATCCGCGGCGATTTACACCCTAGGCACGTGCGCTTCCTTCCATCCCCGATGTTATTTTCTGGGAATTGTGGATTTTGCGAGAGACTGCAAATGCCTCCCTATAACCTGGTGGCCTAGCTATTCCGGCGACCGTGGCACTGTGCGCTCAATTGCGGGCCATTCTCATGCGCATGTGTTTCTAATTTGCAGGTTTTATGATCGAGACACTCCATATTGTGTGACTGAATTCTAAGCATGCAGCCACAACTATGCTTCTTTTACAATGTTTATCATGTTACAATGCCTTTTCCGGTGTAATTTACGATTTTTAGCTCAGCCACTTGGATAATCAAATGCTACAAGTACTGTAAGTTTCTTCTATGTTATCGTTCGACTGAAATCAAACCTGGCAATTTCTTATTTTACGAAGTTCTTTAATAAGCATATACCACATGCACGCACTTAATTCTAGGCCTGATTTATGAGACTCAGCCGTCAGATAATGCGAGACTTAGCCCCAAGGCAGCGCGGTGGAAATTGGTATCCCAGTATTCGGATATAATACCAGCTAAGAGGTGCGACTGTTGCTTCACACAAGGTCACAGCGTCGCTTTTTCTTTGATTCATTGGCAAGGAAAGTGACTCTTGAGTTCTTCTTTTGTCAGACGTATGTCTTTCTTCAACGTCTGTCAAGTCACACCCCCGTGCTGTAAGTTGTCAAGTGCCCACTCTTCAAATTCAGTCTTGTCGGACTTTCTTCGTGTCTGGATTCTGTGAATTTTGATACAAGTATATTATGCAGCACGTGAACAGGTTGCATGTTGAGTGTGTGGGATTGTTACGTGTGTGGGCGCTTGAGAAATTAGTCAAATCACCATGCACCATTCGTATTTGTCATAGTGTGGCAGTGTGCCTTATCTCAATCGTGATTATAATTATGCGTCTTAACTATTGTGGAATTCTGGCTAGCTCCTCTCTTTTTTTTTTCTTATCTGTTGCTTCCTATTAGCCATCAAATAAACGTTTGTTAACCCATTTCGCTTAAAGATAATAGAGTAGAAAATATTTGAAATAGACATAAATGATATTCATCGCGAAATTCGCGATTATGTAAGACTGAAATGCATGCGCTGCAGCTAGGTCTTCTAAGAAAAAGGCTTCTCCGATTGACCTCGTGGCTGAGGTCAAGCGAGGTGAGGCCCACCCCCCCCCCCCCCCCCCCCCCCCATCACCCCGTACGTCATTCATCAGAAATCGCTGCTCAACTGTTGCAATATTTACTGATAAATCAGCTTCGAGGTAGATCTGAGTTCTGGATTGGCGTTCTGCGTCATCCAGTGTTATTTATCTGCTTCATGCGAGGTTAGTGCTCAGCAAGAACGAACACGGGAGAATAGCGCGGCGCTTGGTTCGGGGCAAACTTCACGGGAGTTTTCTCCATTCTGCGGTTTCTCTTCTTGATTGGAGTGCACCGTTTATTGTGAGAATAATAAGAGGAACGCACATTGTATGAAAATAATAAGAAGTTACAATTTGTTCATAGTATATTATACTATGAACAAATTGTAACTTCTTATTATTTCCCTACAATGTGCGTATATATTGAGTTGTCCTGTGGTGGGTCCTTTGCCTGGCGTTGGTCTTATAACCCAGTTAATTATCATCAGTTTTGTACACGCTGTGGAGCTAGCACAGGTTGTCATTAATAGTTATTTGTCAATTTTACTGTGGTAAGTTTTATTCACAAACATGCTTTAGAAGTACGAGTTCCTTTTTTGCATAACAATCATTAAATGCTGTCCGGTCTGTATACTCTCAGCCAAAGGTAACGTGCGGTTCGTTGACCTGAAATGTTCTGATTGGCACTTCTCAAACCACTGAGCTGTAGTGCACGTATATATAATATACCTGTTTGTAACTGAATGTAGTAAATTATGACTACTCCACATGGAATACATAATTATATTACCGGTACATGCATTTTACGAGGATACTTTGTTAGTTTGTATCTGAATGTGTCTTGAATTTTAAGATTTCAAACAAAAACCAAAACCAAAACCAAAAAATAAAAAATCCACACAATTTCGAAAAAACACAAACACGCAAAGACTTGTGAAGTTTTGAACGCCAACAAGCAAAACGAGAGAGACATTTATTGCTTGTTTAGAAGAGTTCAACGCGGTACCGGTGGTTATATAAAGGTGTGGTCTGAGTTGGTGTCTACTATGTCTGAGATTATCTTGTTTCTGAATGATGGAATCACGTATTCTATGATACGAATGTCAGCTGGCTTGAGCTGGGTGGAGCTGTAAAATTCCTGCATTTCACCAGACGATGACAAACCGAATACTACATTACTTACATGGTGATTTATGCGTTATATCAGTTGCAAGATGTTAACAGGTCACATGAAAACATACAGCTATGTACGTAATACGATAAATTTGGAATCAAATCTTCAGTTTCTCTTTCACTCAGTTTCACTGCTGACAACTGTTTGTGGAAGTTAAAAATAAGATAACAATCTTTGAGGGAATCATGTTAAATTGTTAATACCCGGTACGTGTACATTGTATTCATGTTTATGGGTATATGCATATACGTGTAGTGCGTGATATCAGGCATCTGGAAAGCTTAATCAAAAAGCAGCTAGGTAAACTGATCGTCTTCTATAAGCGCTTGTACGCCTGATCAATGAATTAATTCATGTCCGATGATTACCCCAGTTAACAGACTTATTCCGATTTGCAAACTTTTAGTCGTTGTGCTAGAATAGCTAGATCGAGTGTTATATATTTGTTCACATAAACGGTCACCAGTATTGATGCTCGAAATGTAATGTAGTACTGTTTCTTTATTTCAGTATTTGATTGCTGAGTGGCCACCATGAATTCGCCTTCTTCGTATGGACCGGTGAGAGTTCGTGGAAAGGACGATGGTTGCTGCAGCGTGACCTTCCTGCGATACGTGCTCTTTGTATTTAATTTCATCTTCTGGGTAAGCGATACAAGGTGGCTCATAAATTTTGTGATGCACAGGGTGGTCCTGCTTCCGCTACATTTGTAGTCTTATCATAAGTTATCTAAAGTTTTATATTACAGAGTAGTAAAAATAGGCACCAGGTGTTATATTCATGTGATGAATCAGGGTTTGCGGAAGGGGATCATCCCTAGTACCGGTGCTTTTGCCAGACGAAGAATTGCTCCCGCTTGAAGGATTGCGCTGTTAAGTCTTATGCTCCATTTCCGTGCTTACGGCCGAAACGCTTCTGTAAGTGATGAGTCCATTGTGTACTCAGCTGTTTCCATCTCTTCCATGTTTTGTATTGAGCGTAATTTTCTTTCCAAATCAACACTGAACGCGGCAAAGAGCGCGTCTATGTCTATGCATGATGCATTTCTGGCCTCAACCTCCGTTCTGTTCGTATTACTGATTTTTTTTCATCTCTGAGCCTTTTTCTTTTCTTGTTGGAAATCATCATTAGCTGACTTCTCTGATTCATGTTGCGCCGCGTTGCCAATTTGAGGGTTTCAACCACTGATTGAACGAAGCCTGTTGCCATCTGCTTCTCATTTCAGTGCTGCTCTTTCCGGGTCAACCACAGCTCTCGTTCACCTGTATTTAGAGCATATAATTGAACACTGTCCTCTATCTCATCATTTCATGATTACTTACCAAAGCTAAGTAATGACGGGAATTTTTTCATTTATATTTTGATTGTTTCATTATTCCATTTATGTAAAGTGAAACCACTTTGAAGAGAGAATGAAATAGTGGACAAATCCTACTGCAATGTAGAACTTAACGCCATAGATGGACTTTCATAGAGTACGTCTGTTGCTGCAGTGGAGCGGCTCCAATTAGCAATTGAGTGTTGATGTACGATCTTCTCTGACGCACGCTTCGTTTGATGGATGGCACCAGGAGGCAGTTATGTCGTCAATCGTTTGCTTTTTTTGGCTTCACCTGATTGGTCGTTCTCCACAGGTGTTTTCTCCTCATCTCTGATTTACCTGTTTGTAAACAGAGTGCATTCTGCATCATTGTTTCATGATTCAAAATGTTGCTCTGTGATAAGTTTTGGCAGATCGTATATTGTTTTAGTAGGTTTTCCTTGTCAATCCCTGACAGATTTCATGTTCTCTTAGAAAAATTATTCCTTGAATGATGTCGACAAAATCTAGTTGTTCTTATGTGAGATGAATTGTAAGGGTGCAAGATGTTGCCTCTGCATTCTGAGGTCATTGCTGGGTGACCTCTCTTGGTTCAAGGAATCAAGGGGTTTGTCTGCTTTGCTAGAATTGTCTGAAATAATTGACAAAGCTGTTCTAGTAAATATATTTATAAATTGTTGAGATAATCTTTGTTTATGTTTCTAGCTTTCCGGGGCAGCTATCCTGGGAGTGGGCCTGTGGACATATTTTGCTAAGCATTCGTACATCACTCTGCTGACCAGCGGCACGTACCCCGCCACCACTTTCTTGTTGATCGGCACTGGGAGCCTCATCCTGCTGGTTGGCATTATAGGATGCTGTGGTGCTTGGAGAGAAAACAGAGGATGCCTCATGACGGTAATCAGGCGGCCACTTGACTTGGTCTTTTATGAATTGCATTCCTTCTTCAGTACGCTTCATTCCTACTGCTAATCTTCCTACTTGAAGCAGTTATTGGTATTCTAGCCTATGTTTATGAGGATACAGTGAGTCACATGTTATTTACCATGGAATAAAATTAATCATTACAAAATATTTTTTATAGATTCATGACGAACTTGGCTTAGGCCTGAAGAGGACCATGCAGGATAATTATATGCTTGACACCACAAAAACAGCTGCTATTAATAACTTACATCAGGAGGTTTGTAAGAATCCACAATCACTGGTCATGTTAATAAATTTTTTTGCAGTTCAAATGCTGTGGGGCATTTTCCTTCCAGGATTGGGGCGACAGTCGCTGGCTGACAGGGAATCCTGATGTGAACAATTCCACCCCGGACAGCTGCTGCAAGACTGTCAGTTTTGGTTGTGCTATCAGCGATCATCCGTCGAATATTTACTATGAGGTGATATGTGTAATTGAGTGTGATGTCTAATACAAAGTCTGCTCCTCCCAGGGATGTGTCGTGGAATTGAGTTTATACTTCAAAGAGCATTTAATTGTCGTTGGGGCTGTGGCGTTTGGTTTCTCCTGTTTACAGGTATGTAAAGACATATTCTTTTTGTTGAAATTCAATTTAATTTTCATTCTCTGTTTAGCTCTTTGGGATAGTTTTCTCATGCTGTTTAGCGAAGAAAATCTCAGATTTCAAGCAGCGTAGTTCATCATATTATTCTTAACTATTTTTAAACCTCAAATTTGAATATTTTATGGATTATTTTTCTTTTGATTAGGTAATTATTTGTAGAATTATGGTCATTTTTGTGGTAATCAAATTTAGTTTAACGGGTATTTTGATCTTCATCAGCTGTGAATTGCTTAGATGGGAGTAGAATTCTCTGTCCTATTTAGTCTGACTTGATTAATTGATGTACAGCTGAATTGCCTATTGATCATCAAGGTACTTTTACTGTAATCATTTTATAGTGTTGTGGAATTCTGTGTTTTAGTTTGATGTCAAACAGAGGTTTTTTTTATGGCTTCCCACAATGATTTACCAACATTACTTTTTTCACCTCTATCTGTGATCTCTCATATTTTCATTTCTTTCTCATTAAATTTATTTCCTGTCCTGACTTTCAGCTTTGAAGTATATTTGATGATCATATGTTACTACATCACTTAAATTGAGATATTTAACTCAGTCTTTTTTTCTGTGGAAGTATTTGTTGTTGTTTTTTAACTGTTTTTCATTTCATCAAATTATTCCTTCTAATCCTGGTGCAAAACAAATTATAAAGTCACATTTTTACTTTTATTTCTTTTTCACAATCAATGACTGGTGTATATAATTAATGAAAAGCCTGTTTTCTTCAATTGATCGGGCTCTAAATCAGTATGTGTATATAATGAACATGTTATTAATGATCCTCCTGTATGCATTTTTTTTTATAGACTGACAATGTACTGTTTTGCATTGATAATTTCAGTAGGCGATAGTGTCATGAATTATGGAGGAAATATTTAGTATTTGATGTTTTTTAATTGTCGTGATTGTTGGCTATTCAGAGAAAATTTAGGCTATGTCGACATTTTATTTTATCAGTTTCTTTAACTGTGAATTTAAGTATGCTAATAATTTTCGTATGTGTTGCATTATGATGAAATTGATTGAAAATGAAGTCAAAACATATCCCCATTCACCATAATTGCCATTAAAAATGCTCATTTATTCCACTTGTCTAGTGTTCTTTAATTTCATGAAATGGTGTATAAGTAATTTCTTGAAATGGTGTATAAGTTATAAGTATTCAATAAATGCGTAATTTGATATCTGAAGTTTTTTGCCGCTAGGGGTTTGAAACCAGCCAACTGCTTTATATTCAGACAGACCAGGCTTGTCACCCATTACCTCTACGTACAGTATCTAGGCCCCTTTAGGGATCTGAGGCAGCTTCACCGCTCTGCCCATCATTTCCTGTAGGCTCTACAAGGCCAGGGTACCCAATACTCATGCACAGTAAATCTGAAGAAAAAAACAAGAGGAGCTCATGAAGCTCATCTGTTTTTAGGTATCAGACTACATGTCCATGCATAAGCACTCAGCAGTATCTCGCTGACCAGCTGAGTGCATGTTCTGGTGTTGACTATTTTCATACGCTTCACCAATGCATCAGACAGCCCATCTATACATGTAGACCAATTTCTATGGACAAATTTCTTTATCATAACGCACAAATTGATTTTATTGCATTATGATATCGCCGCAATATTTATTACGTTCTGAATATTTTCATAGTGCGTTATGAATACGCGTGAGGAGTTCTCTTGTTGAATCACGTAATTCACATTAAAACTGCTTGTAAACCCGATGAATGGTAATTAAAAATGATTCTTATTCAATAAATTGAGGGCTAATACAAGAAAGTGTGTCTGAGCAAAAGCTGTAGGTATTTTTCAGGATGAAGGGTTTCAGCGTTGTCCGACCTAATTAACATTTGGGTCATGTCAGAGGTCACCCTGTGTTATGGTTCAGTGAGAGATGGAATAACATGCAACTCGCTTTAATACGCTTGAGAAACAGTTAAGGGCGGAGATCATGGCCGAAAACTCAATCCACGCTAATGGATCTACAATCAGGAAAAAAGCTAGTACACGGCGTGGTGAGTTTCTACTTTTCTCCTGCTACTGATTGTGTATTGCTTGTTGTATTGTTTTTGCCAGTTTTGGCAGTCCAACTCTGGCCTGGCACCAGTGGCATTATATTTATAGTGTTACTGTAGTTGCTCAACCATATCTCTCAATGTCAGCCTAGTTCTTCCGTTTAAATGTCATGATATCGGTTTCTTTCGGCACTACACAGCCCACTTACTCAGGATTTTACTTAATAATTGCCTGAGTTTGTACGTATGTACTGACAGTATGCTAGTAACCTGGTAACCAGGTAACCCTTGCACAATATTAATATAATATAATAAATATACTCCATAGGCCTATCATGGAAGTGAATTATACATAATAAAAACCCCTATTTAATTTATATTTCAACCAAAAGGTTCATAGCAGTAACCTCACGGTGCTCACCCCCATTACAAAGATGTTCTAGTCAATTCTATATTTATATTATGTATTATATTAAACATTGTATATCATTCATAGCATCACTATGCAGGACAAGCAAAATGTAGTGTTTCAATGTGTATTCCTTGTATATTGCTGTATTAATTTATTGCAGTCATTATTATATTCAATTCTCACCGAAGCAAAGCCAATAAATGATTAGTTTATGAAAGACAAATTGTGCATAATCATTACTGATGTAGAGAGAGAAAGTGTTATGATAGGGCAACACAAAATGGTTACTGGAGAGAAAATGGGATTCTTTTGTAATAAAAATTCCGACACCTGTGTAATTACAAATTTACTTGTAGAAATTATTTATAAATTATGTGTGCATTATTAATTATATTATATTATATTATATTATATTATTCAAGACTTCACTCAGTGAACCTACTACTTTAATCCTGTAATACCTGACTACTGGAATGTCAGGGTTTCCATAAATTTTATTAAGAACCATATTATGTCAAAGCACTCATATACTTTCATGTATCATTCATTGGCAGGGCAACTGTATCTGATATCACCCAACATGTTGAGCATTTTACATGCATATACAATTATACATCGTACTGTTATTATAAATGCTGTATAGTGAGCAAAGCTATAGAATAATAATATACACATGCTGTCATTCAGTGGCCTCGTTGCCTGCTATTAAGAGGCCTTAAAACCCTCAGTGCTCATGTGTCATTGCCTCATTGACCGTACTAGCAATGTGCATACACTCACTTGTTTAGTATTCATGTATGCATTGAGTTGTTATAGAGAACTAACGTTGTGACCCTGTCTGTCATCGCTTATTTCTATCACCATTAGTCACCTGTTGAATTATGTTTTGAATGGTTGGGTGTTGTCCTAACATAGCTCTGGCTCAATTCAGTTTTTAACAGCGTCTTACTCAATTTTTGGCAGCTGCCGGTTGTGCTAAAAAAACTGTTATTTCTACTGGTTTAACTAAAAGATTATAGCAGTTCAGGATTCACATCCTGGAATAGCTATCTAGGCAATGGAGCTATATCAGCCTATAGTATGTTCTATAAATAATGAGAGCAGTGAAGGTTATCTATTCTGTCCCAAATCAATAACTGGCTCCCATGAGGTGAAATGTTTATTTACTTGAGCTGTTATGCATGGATGCATCAGGTACATGTGACCTTTCACTGCCAGAACTTTACAGCAAACTGAATATTGACATTGTTTACTGCGAAACCCATTAGTTATACACACTCTAATTTATCCTGAATTTTGTAGAGGCAAGATTTTACATAATGCTTTTGCTTTATTAATTACTTATTAATTTGCCAACCGGGTGTGTAACTTATCATAGGGATATTTTTCCTCTCATTTTTCTTCTGTGTCGCATGTGTCACATGGTATTTTAACAATGGTTCATTCGCTGAGAACAGACTACTGAGGGTCAAAAAATGTCCTGTTTTATGCATGATGTTTTCTCAGCATAGTGATGGCTGACACAATGCAAACTTCCGCTCTTGTTTTTTCTTCTTTGATGAATTGATAATTAACTGAAACAGTCGCTGAAGCATTGACTTCTGTGCTGCGGGTTAAATACGTACTAGTCGGCCCTATAGCAGCTCTATGTAGTTATGACTGCGTTGCACGCAATTTGTGCTTTCACTGTTCCGTTTACACTTGAACTCATTTTTCACTTCAACTGAACTGTCTCCATTAATACCTAGTGCATAAAAGTGATTGGATCAATTAGTATTTAAAATGAGTTTTAATCTAAGGAAACATTTCTTTCTCAGTTTGAATTTATTGATTTTATGATTTGTTCATAATTTATTACCCCGTATTGTGCTTTCGGGTGCAGCACAATTACCACCAGTATATGTCCATAATGTTCCATTGCGGCCTTAATGCACTTACAGCTATATAAGTACGCGAGTTTAGT
Source organism: Capitella teleta (assembly GCA_000328365.1). Classification (NCBI taxonomy): domain Eukaryota; kingdom Metazoa; phylum Annelida; class Polychaeta; family Capitellidae; genus Capitella; species Capitella teleta. Next base: position 240,310 of record KB305005.1, on the reverse strand, counting down.
AACTTACTGTTCAGAGAACTTTCATCAAGTGGGTTTTTTTTTTTTCTTGATGCATGTAGATTGAAGTGCATGTGCTCTTTGATTTCTCACAGTGACACAGTCTGCCAGCGAATGTGGCTGATCTACAAGATCACAAAGTCACAAGAGTGATCCAAAGGCCCAAAAAAGGATCACTCTGTTTGTGTTTTTCCATTTCTTTGATACATACCTACAACTGAGATATATGTACTTATGCGTCATTATGTAATAATTATCAGTTATATTCAATTTGTCATTATTGCTATGCATCAGTCACTGTGTAATAATGTTGAATTATCCAATTCGTACTCGTATGAGTCGTATCTTCCAACGGTTTAATTGCACCAGAGTCTTTACAGCATTCGATGCAATAAAGGGCTTCTGCCTTGACTGTGCACACGAGGTTCCAGAAAGAGCAGAGTACGAGGGTTGTTCGAAAGCATGGCCTAACATAGAACATGCTAGAGACGTGAAATTTGGGGTTAAATAGAACAATTAATCACAAGATCAGACGTAGCTTTGTTATTTCCCTGGCATAACAATTTTTTCATTGAACTCACTTATACTGAAACATGTATTCACTGTCAAAGCCTAATTTCAGTCGCCGATAGTTTGATTTGTGGGCCTCTCATCACACTTTTCGTAACATTTGATCGATGATTTTACTTGAGTGTGCTGCTTGTCTATTGGCTTTGCTGTTATGAAAATTAAATGGAGGTGCATAAAAAATTTCCACCCATTTTCAAAACTTGATCAAAAAGCCACGCGGCCATTCAAAATAATTATTTCGCAACGCCTGATAATTTTTTATGCCATGTGGAAAAGCAATATACTTGGGACATCTGTTATTGCCTTAAAATTTTGTCTATCTGCTAATTTAATTTATTAAATGTCACTATACATGTATATCTATGAAAATTTGTACGAATGACAAAATATTGGCTGTATCCATACATATATGCATATTTATGTTCCATATTTGTTTCTGTTTTTTTTGGGTTTTTTTTCGATTTTTTTTTAATTCTCCCTTGTTGATGCGCATCAATTTTTCATTGTGCGGAATAAACATTTATATATAAAATGTGGACATTTATATCACTCCATTTTCATTCCAAATTCAAGTCAAATTTCAACTTTCTGTGATAACGCGTTCTATGTTAGGCCGAGAACTTTTCGATCAACCCTCGTAAATAGGAAACAAACTTAACAGACGAATCATTCCATGTGCATTATGTTATTTATGTTCCGATAGTTCTAAATGCTTCCAATGTTTCAAAAATGTCGAGAAACACGCGCCTTGTTTTATAAATGTCACAAGATCGTGTGTCCGGTTGTCGCATGACTAGCGTAGCACGGTTTTATCAAAGGGAGAATTGTACTGTTACATGTAGATGCATGTATAATTCTAGAGCGCCACCGGCTACTATATACAGTAATTAGATCTCTACGTGTAGAACGTGCGCGCCTATTGCAGTGGAGAGTCCATTCGTCCAGGCACGCAGCCAATATGAAACTACTTTCAGCTGTCCACGTGTCGACAGTCAGTCAGTCAAACTTGACCCTATTCTCTTTCTACGAACGGAACAGGAATCAAATGTAAACTAAGCAAAGTTCAGTACATTGTATAAACAGTCTGTCAGTATGCAAGTCTCGTCGCTCTTGATTCATGATAATAATCATATTATATCTTATTACGATTTGCCTAGAGTAAACAGGTCTACAGTCTCGCAAACAACCTTCTGATAAAGTATAGTAACAAGAGGTGTACACACAACGCTTATACACATTAGAGATCAGTCTTAAAATTACATAAAGCAACTGACCAACCGAGTCGTATGCGCTCAATTAAATCACCTGCATAGGAAACGCCTTCACTGTGGCTGTTATCGCATATAAGGGCAACGTCTAATTACACCACGTGATTTCTCTGCGAGAAATCTTTGAGATCAGAGATCTTGCTGCTGATCGCATGGAAGCCGACAGCTCCAGAGTTCTCGGAATTACGGAATAACCATGGCAACGAATGCAGACTCCGGCATCGAAGTGATCGAATTGGAGGACAGTGCCCCGATCCACGTTCCCAACAGCAGCAACGGTGGGGAGATGTTGCGTAACGAAGGTGGAGAGGCTGTGGATGAAGGGGTTGTTCAGGCGGGCAAGGAAGAGAGGCGGAAGAAGAGGAAGGCGAGGAAGGCTGCCAAAGGTCTGGTTGCCATGGTTACACCCTCATTTCTTACTGACTTACTGTTGTATTATGGTTGTACTGTGAAAGGATTCATTGATGCCTTTTGTTGGCTGTGTTACTATATTCTTACGCTAAATTTTTACTCATCCCTTCCTTCTTTAATTAATGTGTGGGTGTAGATGCATTACTCATTCTGGTTTTCGCTGAATTGATTAATTACCTCCACTAAGAACTTTGAAAGATTACGTTCCATGTTGATAGAAATTTACCTGTACGTATATATATATATATATATATTTATATATCACGGACTAATATATATTATATCTCTCCTTAAGTATTTGTGGGGGCTTGCTCTGTAAATTTGGACTCTGATATTTTTATCTATCGATTTATTATCTTGTGATACTATTTTATCGCATGGGATTCATAAATCATGTTGCCTCGATCGGGTAGAGAGCTGGGTATTGATAAGCAGCGGATATTAAGAATAAATCCATGAATGTATTGAATATTTTATATAATTATTACCGTACAAACGTATTGATATTTGTTTGTTTGTCATAGTTTAAACCAGTATTAAGTGGCGCTTACCACCGTACTTGGGCGAGTGAAAGATGTCACACACACTATTTGTATCAGTATTTGTTTGCTGATATTGGTGTATCTTAATCTTCTGACAGGAATCGCTTTACAAGTTTGCTAAGTGGCCTAAACATATCACATGGTGCCGGATAATTCAGTCAGTTTGACTGCTAAATTAGGAAATCGCAACGAATAAGTATTATAAGGTACTGGATAGGCCCTAGCTGTGATCGTCCATTTGTTGTTCATTCAACTCAATGACTGTGATTAATGATATGTTCTTCAGTTGGCAGTCAGTTGCCCAAATATTGGCAAATATGTTTCCAATATTGGTGATTAAGTGATATCATATTTTAAATTATAAATGGTGAACAAGCTGCTACATGTTATAGTCCTATCGTGTAATGTTGTGCTGAATGCCTCCGGGTGCAGGTTCCTCCGTGATGATAAGCACCCTCTCATTGCCATATCACGAAGCGGCGTTTTTAAACACATTTGAGTAAATTAATATTAACTCTTAACATAACATAATGACTGCCCTATAACGATAATAATTAAATTGATCTCATCATTAATGAGATACATGTACTGGAACTCACTTATTTTTACGCATGTGACATGCTGACAAATAGCGATAGTAAATAATCAGTTATTTGGGTTAGAACTCCCAAACACGTGATGTAAATACAAGCTGTTTCGCGCCCCATAATTATGAATATTAGTGCTGATGAGTGCTTTGTACTTTTGACGATTCACAATTTTCAGGATGTTGTTTGGGGATTTTGCAGGATTAGAAAACTTGGATTACGATCCGTTTGGGGAAGAAGATGATTCCGATGAGGAAATTTGTCAGAGTCAGTGAACAGAAATTACGCGCAATTCATCAGTATTTGTTTATTGCATGTTAATTTTAAAATGTTGATGAGTCTGACGACCTACTTAAATTCACCTTTGTGCTCTTCTCAGTTTCTTTTTTCTTCTTTTCTCTTTCTTATGGTTTTTTTTTCCTTCTCAAGCATCAATTATTTTGTTAATTACAGGTAGGCCTACCAGTATTAAAATTCTCCATTGGTAAATATCAACATTATTATATTAATAATATAGAATACATATACATGCGGTTATGGGTATATATAATACATACTGGTATATATCATGCATCTCATTCTGCCTTTAGTGTCCCCCTGAACCCCCGAAGTGGAATTAACTGCGAATAGTGCGATTGCATGTGCAACAATGCAGTCGGTTGATCTGCTAAATTATTACATAATCATAGGTTTTTCATTGAATTATTGAATTGCACACCTCGTTCATTCGGACCGAAACAGCTCAGTTGTTTACTGGGATTAGGGAGTGGGGGTTTGTTTGTAAATTTGCGGTGCAAAAAGCCCCTATATATAAACAAGTACATTGTATTGATTCGTGTCGAATATTTCCGATATGCAATGAGTTCGTTCATTCGAAAGAGGAATTATGTGTGACTCTGACTGCAAAGGTGATGTATTTCATTGGATATTGAATTATTGATTTTTGTTTTCATTTTAATCGAGGCTTGGTTTGTCATAGGTTAAACTCCTATTGCCCTATATAGGTCCTATATACCCTATTTCGTTCAGTGTTCATATGGACAAAATCCTTGTGAATGTGATCTACATGCATGATGCAGACATTTACTAAAGATTAGTGTTTAATCTCTGTATCAATATTTTTTATTTATTTAGTGCCAGCTTTTATAAAGGTGCCAGTGCCAGGCATAAAACTACGATTTGCTATTTGGGTGTGTGAACTTGTTTTGTGAATTTGAACGAAACTGTGCAGAGAGGTCAGAAATATAAATTTTATTATTTTTCAGTGATGAATTATATTTTGTATAATAAAGACTTACATTCTCTTGAGGGTTCCGTATATTATTATTCTGTGGAATTTCTTATCTCTGAGACGATTCGCTTTTCTTTCCAGCTGCCAAATACCTGGACTTCATTCAAAATGGCTGCGTACTCATCAAAGTTCGGGGAAACGGGTCAAAATATGAGCGCTTCTTCCGATTGGACGATGAGTGTCTCTCCATGTACTACAGAGGATCCAAGAAGATTAAATGGCTCCAAGGAAACTCCAAAGATCAGAGCAAAGGTGAATAGATGTCTTCCTGAATATTTATTCTGAATCTGGTGGTCAGTTTTATCATTATAGTAATTAAAGTCTGAATGTATAATGGCTATCCGTGTGAATGTGTAGAATTGTAGTCATTGTACAATTATGCTGGTCTGCTATTTTATTCTGACCTCATTAATTCATCTTTGTTTGCGGACCAAGATTATGTATTTGTTGATATATTTTGTTTGTTAATACATACATAATTAGCACTTCAATCATTCTACCTTTTAATGCTTGTGTGTGTCTGCAGTATATCTGACAGAGATTGGTGAAGTCAGGGATGGGCCTACCTCCGACGTTTTTGTCAAATCATTCAACAAACTCTCTGTTTCTGTAAGTCATTTTTTGGATGTAAAATTTGTAAATTACAATAATAAAATCAATCGTGTACTTTCAGGAAAGCCAGTGCTTCACCCTGGTCATCGGAGAGAAGCACAAAACTCTTGATTTAATTGCTCCAAATGAAAATGCCAAAGTTTCCTGGGTGAAGGGATTGAAGCACTTGCTGAAGAAACTTAGTGAGGCTGATCTATCTACACAGCAAGAAATGTGAGTGAATAGTCTTGTTTGGACTCATAGTTATCTTGTTTTGTCTTGTTTATAGTTGGCTGAAAGAAGTTTTCAGACAAGCGGATAAAAATGGAGATGAATATCTGAATCTGAAGGAAGTGCTCGCTCTCCTTAAAGACCTCAACATCGCTGTTGATCTTGATACCGCTAAAGTCGTCTTCCAGGTTTGTGTTTGGAAAGCCCATTATTTCATCACTGTTTAATAGCGGAGATTCTTTTATATTGCTAATTTTGCAAGAGAATGCTCGTAATATTGATGACATTTGTAACCTTTTTTCATTCTTTTCCAATATATCTTACAATCATAAGATATGGAAGGTGAGTTTTATTTGAATCTTTCTGCAAAGGAAAAAAAAAGTTGAATTTGAGTTTTTTCCTCTCTTTTTTGGTTATCCTGTATACATTTATATTATAAGCATGTGGGTGTTCCTGCAAATTGCAAATATTACTTGGATTTCTGTTCGATGATACACCCCGGCTGGTCACTGTAATATCTTACCTCTCTTTGAAGAACAAAATTATTAATTCCCTAGCACTTTTTTCTGGCATTTTGTGGCATTTTAGATACAGCATTCAGCAGATTCATGGTGTGTGATTTTTTTAGTGCTGCCTTCAAACCCATGTATATCATGTATATTCACAACTAAATTCCTTAAATGAGTATCAGAGTGTGAAATCTCTTATTAGAGATATATGCTGCCACGCCTTACTAATTTGCTTGAAACCAAGGATGTGCATGTTCTTGAAATAGCAAATATTTAATTGCATTTTGCGTGTTTTTTGGTTTGTTATTTTCTGTTTCCCATTTAATTACTTTTTCTAACATTTTATTTCTAACATTTTATTTAAAGTTTATATAAAGTTTTAGTCACCATTGTAAAGAAGAGGTACTGATAAAAACATTCATATTTTAAGAGGAGGGGAATTAAACATTAATTGCTTGATTTCATTATTTCATTGTTTTTAACTTTTGTCACATAATTAAAATCCCTTTTTTTGTTCCTGTGTGTGATTCTGATTTCTAATTCAGTACATGTGTAATATTGAGTGAGTAGAATTATTTCATCGAAATTTAAATGTGCAATTTATTATCTTGGTGGCCTTGCATATTTTCCTACATGTATTCGTTTTCTGATGAAAAGTGATTGTTGCAACTTTGATGAAAACATTTTAAATGAATTTATGCGTACACTCCTGCAGCGTTTGTGATACTGTGGAAGTCTGGGATCATATATTCAAAATCTATGGGAGAAATGAAGATAATTATTTTGTTTTTGTCAAAAAGTGAAAGAAAAAAAAAAAGAGAACGATTTTGAATGTATGATCATCATTTTAAAATTGTAATCAAGTACATGTATGTATCAGTGTTATAAATATTTTGTTGAATTCACTGCATGGTGACTGTTGTATAGCTGTCCAGTACATATTTCAGAATATAGTGGCTGGAATACGTGCAGATGTAAGTTGTTGTGACATACTGACCCAATTCCAGCACTGACCTTCTTACGATCCCCTTCCCACAATCCCTTGCTGCCAAATAAGTGATTGAAATAGCGTGCATGCTATTCAATACAATCAACATCTCCTTATCATAATATTATCTTGATCCCCCCAAAAAATTTGTAAACAAAAAAACTGAAAAATTAAACTGCTTTGATGTGTTTCCCTTGCTTCCTCCTTATTGTAAATTATTAATTACACAATTAGTTTGGCTAATTAGTGACTCATTTTCAGAGAGCAGACACTGATAAACAGAAGAACGACAAAGGAGAAGATGTTTTGGACATGGATGAGTTCATGGTCTTCTACAACATGCTCACAAAACGCGACGAAATCGAGCAACTCTTTGAAGAGTGAGTTAGCATATTTAAACTGTGATGTCATTATGTTAATTGCTGGGAGTTCAGGTACAACCAGGAGGGTCAGTACTGGGACGTCAGTGAATTACAAGATTTCCTCAAGAAGGAGCAATACGTGAGTTTGTCCTCTGGCTTCTTTCGGTTTACACACATTTACTGAGCTCCGTTTAGACTCAGATGTCATCTGATGGGTGCATGGCGTTGATCGAGAAGCATGAGGCATGCCCCAAGGTTAAAGGTCAAGGCATGATGAGCGTTGACGGTAAGGTAATGTATTGTGTCAGGCAGTTTTCATTTTCGTGTTCTGAAGGGTTTTACTCAATGCTGCGATCTCCTTTCATGGATGTGTTCAACCCGGAGCATCGTAGCATCTACATGGACATGACGCAGCCCCTCAGCCATTACTTCATTGACTCCTCCCATAATACGTGAGTATTCATCAGTCGTAATTACACCTCTCTCATGAATATTTATTATTAGATATCTGGCGGCTGATCAGCTGGTGGGCCCTAGTTCCACTGAGGCGTACATTCGTGCGCTGAAAATGGGATGCAGATGTGTTGAACGTGCGCTTCTTCAATTAGCTGATTTTCTTTTTATCATTTTGAGGACATTTTTTCTCTCCTGCAGTTGACTGTTGGGATGGAGACAAAGGAGATCCTGTCATTTATCACGGACACACTCTGACTTCAAAAATTCTCTTCAAAGATGTCATATATGCCATCAACGCGTACTGCTTCGAAGCCTCAGAGTATGTATTTATAATTATGTATATATTTTAACCAATGTCTTTGTTTTAAGGTATCCCGTGATTCTGTCGATTGAGAACCACTGTTCTGTGGCGCAACAGAGGCTGATGGCTGCGTATATGGTGGATATTTTTGGAGGTATTTTGCAGATTTATTTCCAAGCATTGATTTCATGGATTTCTACCTTTCTTAGATAAGTTGCTACGAGAAGAATTGGAGGACGGAACGACTGAGCTTCCATCGCCTGAAGAACTGAAAGGGAGGATCGTTGTCAAGGTGAGTAATGCTTTTTTCCTTTTTTTCCCTTTTTTTCCCTTTTTTTAAATTTCATATTAATCTATTCTGTCTGTGCGCTTTGCATGTCTTGTGTGTGAAATATGACATTTTGTCAATCCAAATTTTGTTGTGGGTTATTTAGCTTGATTTGCATGCTATATATGAACTGAAAACTTGTTTTGGTCAAATATTTATGTACGCTCTATGTATTATTTTGGTGTGGAAATATTTGACCCAAAACCAGTTGATATTTGAAGATTATTGATATGAGAATTGATTTCTCAGTGATTTCTCTGTGTGGTGCAATATTTGGTATGTGTTTCTTGGGATCTGTCCATGAAGCTAAGATAAGGAGGGGAGGGGGGGAAGGCCGGGACGACATGGATATTGGACGGTTAAATTTCATCTTGTCCGAAAAAAATGCTTCAATTTTTGAATAATTTTTTTCGCTTTTTTTCTTTCAAACAATTTGTTTTCAAGTTCAAAGCGAACGAAGCTCGTTCGAAAGCTGTTAAAGCAAAAGTGTCTAAGAATAGAGTGAGTGCTAACATTTGAAGTACATTTTTTTGCTATCTTGGCACTTAACATTAAAATATTAACCAACGTTATTGTTTATACCGGTAGTACACCATTACAGTCAAAAGCTCGCGATTACAAATTCAGATATATAGAACTTCTGGTTATATAGAACTATTTTGGGGATCCCTGCCAGATCCCTATCTTTTAACATGGCAGGTTCATCGGATAATACGAACCCTGCATTGTTCGAACTTCCGGTTAATCTGGTTTTGTCACGAACAAAAGGCTAAATAAACAATCAAGCAACTTTAGCAAGCTGTTAAATGAATTGTTAGCTTTAATTGTGAAGCAAAGGAGACAGTTTATTCATCTCTCTTGCATCAATTGCCTAACAATTGAGCAGCCGATGGCACAAGCACCGGTCAGTCCATGGGGCTAACTGGGTGTCACACGTTGCCTCTCTTGCTAATCAATGTCGAGTTCTCACCATGTAGTTCATAAACTTAAAGTTTTAAACAATAAACATTTGATTCTGTGTTCGTGCTAACATATATATTTATGTTACTAATAAATCATATTCTATCTCCCTTATTTACCTTAATTTCGATCATGAGAAAAGATAATGCTGATGTTGAATCATTACACAACTGCATGAATCATAACGAGATCAGAGAAATTGTAATGTTCTCCGCATATGTAGAACTCCTGATATTACGAACAAATTTTTATGGCCCCTGAAGGCTCGTAATAACGAGCTTTGGCTGTAAGACTAACCTTGTTCATTGTTGTATCTAATCCCCTGGTTTTGCACTTTTACTATCAAATAGATTTACTATCAAATATTAATCCACTAATTCCTTTCTTTCCTTTTCTCAAGCTGTGGATTTATTTCAAGACTTTCGGTGACGTTGATATTGTGTTAAGCATCGTTGAGAATTTTTGATTTTTTTGTTGTTTCAAAAATCAACAACTTCAAAGTGAACGTTCTTCTTTTTTGTCCTCAGGCTAAACGCATCCCAGCCTCCGCTCTTCAAGAAAATGATGAAGAAGGCGGTTACGTCAGCGATGAGGACGAATCAGCAGAAATGGAAGATGAATCGGTGAAAGCTGAATTGAAGAAGAAAGAAGAGAAGCTGAAGTTAGCAAAAGAACTCTCAGATCTCGTCATCATTTGTCAGAGCGTCTCATTCAAAGGATTTGCGCATGCAAAAGAAAACTGTGAGCACTCAATTGAGTGATCTAAGATTCTCATATTTGTTTTGCAGATAACTTCAAGCAGATGTCGTCGTATAGCGAGAACAAAGCCTTTGGCTTAGTGGAGAACGAAGGCCTGGATTGGGTTGAGCATAACAAACGCCAGATCAGTCGCATCTACCCAGGAGGACTGCGAACAGACTCCAGCAACTATGACCCAGTTCCAATGTGGATGGCTGGCAATCAGATTGGTGTGTTCTATTTAAAATTAACGAACGGCATTGATGGTGTCGTTATTTAGTTGCCTTGAATTACCAAACACCCGATGACAGCTGGCACATCAACCAGGGAATGTTTGAAAACAACGGCCGATGTGGATATGTGCTGAAACCAGAATTCATGCGCATGCGTTAGTTTAGAAAGCTGTGAGATTTAATTGGTGGAATTCTTGTTTTGTTGCAGCCGACGCCTCATTTAACCCTCAAGGACCGTATCTCCCCAAATGGAAACGCAAATTCAAAATTAAAGTAAGTCGTTTCCTTGTTTGATATGTTTAATTCAATTGTTTTTTTGGGTTTTTTTTTTTGGTTTTTTTTTTAGATCATCAGTGGTTATCAGCTTCCTAAGAAAAAAGGAGACAAAAATAAAAGTATCCTGGATCCTTACGTCAAGATTGACGTCATGGGAGTCCCTGCGGACTGCCGCTCAGAAAAAACGGATCACATCAAAGATAATGGTACTTTACTATATTAGGCTTACCATGATCATAATTGCGATATCATCTCAGGTTTCCATCCTGTGTGGGATGAGAGTTTTGAGTTTGATGTTCATGTGCCTCAATTGGCGCTAGTGCGATTCCGTGTGATGGACTATGAGAGCCGAAGCAGCAACGTGATGGTTTGCCAGTTCTGCCTTCCTTTCCTCAGCATGCAGAGTGGTGAGTACCTCTATCGCATCATTGAGTATCCCTTCGAGAGGAAATTGACCCCAGTCCCAGTGTGCGGTTATCGGGTGCCCACATGACACTATAGAATGTCAGGGGAGCTGTCTAACCTTTAACACCTTAAAATCCCTCAATCTTGATTATTTCAATTTTTCAATTATTTCAATTTCAGGATATCGCCAAGTGAACTTACACAGCAAGTACGGAGAGGCCATCTGGGGCGCAAGCCTCCTTGTGCACATCATGATCACATGAGTCCTCAAGCGCTGAATTCAGCTTTCGCTTTATTTGTCTGAAACTCTTGCATGACGGGATCGTATCGCTGTGTAGTTGACGAAATATTTTCCGGCCATGTTATGATGTATTAGTGGAATTCAGAGGAGTTTATTGGATCCTCATCAATTCTTGATTTTTTGGAATTTTCTTTGCATCTTAACAGCTTTTCAATCATTTTGCATTTCATATAATTCTGCTTTTTATGGTCACATATCATTTCTTTGATAGAAAAATTCATAAATTTGTGTTAAATGAATCGCATCTGCATTTTGATTTTTTTAACTAGTCAGCAAATTCATGTTCTATCCAATAAGGTAATTATTTTTTTCTTTTTATTATCTTTGTGTGTATTTGCATGCTCAAATATATTTCAATACTGGACTTAATTAATTGGTTTTCATGTATTTATAACAATGGCTAGTGTGTGTAGTTATGTCTTTATCTCGTTATACAAAAAAAAAACTTATTTAGTTAGTTTATGATATTTCTTCCAAATCTATATTATACATTTCATCTGGGCTAAGAACACCCACTATCTCAAATTTCATAACTCAGGCTAGAGATAATTTACCTGATAAATCTATGAATTAATATAGTTCTACTTATTTAAGTGGTATTTGCTAGGTTTTTTTCACACATGGTTAATGCATATAAACATTCCTGTTTTTTAATTATTTTATTATAGTTATCTGTGATATTATTTGAATTTTGTTTTTCTTTATTGTAGAGGGTCAGTTCATTTGTTTGATTCCTTATGATTAAATTTATGCTTGTATAGGCAGTAGATGAATGCAGTATATATAGTTATAGTTTATATGTTTGTTGATGCATTATAATTATATAATGTATTTCAAGTATTTTCAAATGTTTTTATGGTTGTTCTTTTATTATCTCATGTTTCAAAATAACGAAATCCATTTTAATATTTTGCTTTTTCTTTTAACGCTTCCATGCATGTTTCTTTTCAGACTTCATTGATTATATTGCTTGAAATAATAAAAATAAATTTTAAAATGATCAAAGGTTGTAATGTTCAGTTCATGTACAATGTACAGTACGACAAATTTCAATAGACCCAGCAAGTTGTGGATCAAAAGTATGCCTGCATATGATTAATGACTAAAATTAAGTGAAAAAAGAAATCACTCATTCACTGCTAAAATATATAGTTATTTTGTATTGATTATAATAATATTATATGGTGCATAAGGTTTTAGGACAGGCCATTTATGTTACTAGTAAGCCAAGCAAGCACACTGCCAGAAATGCTTGAATAAAACCAATTCCCTATGTGGTATCATAGTTACCATCTGTAACCATGGTAACCAGATATACCGTAACGCTGAACGATTTGTATGTCTTTCACTTTTTCGTTTCTTCTTTTTGTTACGTAGAATTCCATTTGAGAATATAATGTACCTGTATTGAACAGTAGGGTAACATGAAAGTAGAGCATATGAAATGTATAAACCGGTAATGGTTATGAATTGCCAAATGTGCGGCGGCATTTACAACGATCAAAGAATACTATAAACGAGCATTCCTGCATTCCACCTACATGATCATAACGGGCAGCCACACTGATGTCAAATTTAGTGCTTGCGCAAATCCTCAAACCTGACGGAATTTAGAACTTATTCAACAATCATTTTAATAATATCATATTTGTCATTGTGGCGAAGATGCATAATTAAAGTAATATCCCCCCAAAACACAGTAACTTTGCGAGTTTGCGAGAAGAGAAGCGTGAAGTGCGTTATGATTTCTAGAATCCGTTGCAGCCGTTTGTGCAATTATTTCAACCGCATAGCGTCGTGCACCAAGCGGACATGGACTCGTTTTGAGTTTGCATTGTGTTAATGAAAAGAAGCGGAAAGCTTACAACAATTTATGTTTCCCATGAGTACATGTAGCTCTATTTTGTAAGGCCATGTCGATAGTTCGGTGAAAGGTTCATCGCTGAATGCTTCTGACCCCACTTGAATTACGAAAGAGTGAGTGAATTGCTAGAAAGTCTGTTTGAATTCCGCTGATTTTGCATCGAAATCTTAGTTCTGTATTATCGCTCAATGGCCCCTGGGGGTTTGGTATTATGCGGCTATTGTATTCCATTTTAAGCTATTCTAGCTTACATTTACGACTCCCTTTGACTCCAGAGTGTGTAATCGCGCAATATGCAATTAATTTGGAGATGGGAAAAGTGTAGATGGCCAACTCTAAGTTTGACTCCTACTATAAATGATAATGATACTGAACTTCCATTTTTAATATGATTTAGAAAATCATTTGAGGATACCTGACTAACCCATTGAGAATATCTTGATGGTTTATTTTTGTACTCTCTGCTGGTGTTAGTAACTGTCAAGACTGAATTGAACTAAAATGACTTGCGATTATGTCTTATTGTCTCAAGGAATATTCAGTCTTCTGTTTTTGAAATTGCGAGTGTTTTTCAACGGAAGCTCTGAGCAATACTCATACGGACTTCTCAATCTACTCACTACTGTCGATATGTCTTGCAGTATGCCAGTACCGGCATAAGAGACGATGTGCCATTATAACTTGCCTATCATCATGCAAAACATCCAAGGAAAGAAAATTTTGCTTCTAATATTTAATTTTCACATAAATGAATCACAATAACTGCCGTAATCACCGAATCCTGCTATAGTCACCGAATCCTGCTATAGTCGATCAATCCTCAACAAGTGATCTGTTGATGTAATTTCAGTGCTTGCACTGAGGTTCTGCAGGATGTAAACATTCTGCGCCCATCTCAATATAGTCCCATAGTGAAACTGTAAAAGGGCTCATTTTCTGAGAAGTGAGAGAGAGACAGAGAAATCATTTATTTAACAACAACATACATCAATGTGAATTTAAATGGGGAGAAAAAAAAATTAATTTTTTTTTTTTTTTTTTTTTTTTTTTTTTCTTCCAGGTGCAGACTAATGGTAGTAATGATGATGATGATAGGTGACCAACAAGTAAAACTGTTCCAATGATAAATTTTTTGTTTTGTGTTTTATTTCTGTGGAAATTGTAAGGTATGCCATGCATGGAATATTTTTAAGCGCTTGATAAGCATAAATTTACTGTGATCGGTTATGGTATCCCCAAAAGATGGCAGATATAGAATATTCTCAGGTCTTTGTCTCCTGTGATGACTTTTTAATCCAGGCCTTGGATTTTGAGGGGCTATGATTCGCAATCAATTTCATAGCGCATTGTTTTTACATGATGGTTTTGGTTTGTTTTAGGGCTGGGCGAATATCCGTGATCCGTCGGATATTGAGTGTGTTAAGTACTATCTGTGTTTCAGCACGGATACTAGTAGTGTAAAATTGAAGTGTCCGTTTCGAGCTCACAGTGAGCGTAGCACACAGGCATTCCGCACACAAACGCTGCTCACGGAAGCTGAGCGATGTCAATTACAAGAATAGATAAAATATAACACCCCCACGATGTCAACAATGCGCTGATTCTGCCTTTGTTCAAACTTTAAAGTAAACCCAATTCTAGGCCCTTGAATCTCTTCAGTCATCACGTAAGAGCGACGTAATCACGCGTTGTTGACTATCTCCTTTAGTGCTCATTTTTTAACACATTTGGGCCCGGCTGAGGCCGCCCTAGTAGTAGTAGTAGTAGTAGTTTAACACGTGATAGCTTGGTCAATTGCAATTTTTCTATGAACCACAAACTGCATTTCATCACTTTTTCGTCCTTGAACTATGTTTGAAATTTACCAGACATGTACAGTTAATAATAGTACTTGTAATTGGCGATCTAGTGACTTGAATTATTGCAATCTTTCTATATAACAATTGCCATGAACTGCCTTGCACCTCATGAAGTTCCTAAGTTTGTACATTTCTAAATCATGTTTGTTGAAAGTGTGCAAAGTAGCACAAACTGCGCGTTACTGTCCTTGCATCTTAGGCTTATAAGAAATAAGAAATGTACAAGAAGCAAGAAGGATGACAGTAGTAGGTCAAGGTCACTTGTCTTTAACTGCTGCAGGTAGAGCGTGGCTTTCGCGCTCACAGCGTGTGCCAGGCGCTGGGCTATTACGCTGCAGGTGCATGCTCCTGTGTTTGGGCATAAATATTTGTGTTCGTTGGATATTAGTAACATAGATATCCGTGTTAAAGCACTATTCGCCCAGCTTTAGTTTGTTTCATTCATTGTTATACTGTATTAACCTGAGAGCATAAGAGGTCTGAGGCTATTTTTTAGAAACTTTAATTTTCACTCGCCTAAGCAAATTTATGAAAGTGAAAAACAGCTCTCCTAGAATTTCCATAATTTGAGGCCTGCCTTAATCTGCCTTGGCAGCATCAATCAGCCAAAAAACGGTTATTCATTCCGTCACTTCGACTGCCATACATTCAGTTGTGTATCATTGCCTTTTTTAATATCTCATCACTGGACTGAGTATGCTCTTTGATTGTAGGTGGAGACGTTAACCTGGCCGCTGTGTTCACCTCCTGATGGATTCCTCCACGGCCATTGAGGTCAACCCAGGGGAGATAGGAGGAGCAGGAGCAGGGAGCAAGGCGCATGATGCGGCTGCCACATCAGACGCAGCGCCTGTGATGCACACTCTACAGCCTGTCATGACAGGACCCAATGGAGAACAATTAGGAGTGATGCAGCCGCCCATGTCACTGCCTCTCATGATGCCTCAATATCAGATGATGGTGCTGCCTCAAGCGATGGCGCAGGCGCAGATGTCTGCTGTCGGTTCTCCCACCGTTCAGCAACAGGGCTCTCCCGCCTCTCACGAATCCTCCTCTAGCAGATCCACCACGCCTCAGCAGGCGATGGCTGTGTTCTCTCAAGGACTGACCCCCCAGCAGCAAGCCGAGCACCAGGCTCAGCTGCTGCAGGCTATGGCTGCCTCACAGCAGCTGCTGCAACAACAGCAGCAGCAGCAGCAACAACAACAGCAACAACCCCAGGATAATGGTTCAGTGGCACAATCGCCTGTGCCTCAAGGATCTGCTGGTTCACAAGGTTCTCCCGCACCTCCCACTCCTGGCTCAATGGGCTCTCCCATGCCATCCGTAATGGGCAGTGAAGGCATGCAGCATATCCCTGGACTGCCCATCCAGCTGGCCCCTGGTCAAGTTGGCTTGCCTGTCAACATGGCCGGCCTTGGCTTCCAGGCTCAAACGCCAGTGGAGCCGATGAGTGAAGCCACGAAGGAGGAGAAAATGGCAAATCTGAAGCCACCGAAGAAACCGCTCACACCATACATGCGCTTCAGTAAATCAGTGAGACGCCTCTTGATTTTTTATTTATTTATTGGTCATGTCTTGCTTGTCGTTTAGATATGGCAACAAGTGAAAGCAGCCAATCAGGGAATGTCTGTGTGTGAGATTGGAGCCACGATTGGCCGGATGTGGAGAGAACTGGGAGACGCAGACAAACAACTCTACAACGAGGAGTTCAATCAAGCCAAGGTCAGTGGAACTTTGCACTGGGCAGTTCTTTCATTAAATGAGTTTTGATTCTGCAGATACAATATGAGGAAGACCTGCAGGCCTACTTGAAGATCACAGGTCTTCAGGCATCTGATTTGGTTAAAACCAAGAAAAAGAAAGACACAAAGAAGTCTGCAGCTTCAAGGGCAGCAGCTGCAGCTACAGCAGCCGCCCAAGCAGCAGCAGCCGCCGCAGCTGCAAACAATGCAGCTCAACCCCCTGCGCAACAGTTCATCACAGCCGTGAATCCTGCGGCTGTCAGTGTCAATGGTCCTGTCACAATTCCCTTCCAAGGCACCGCAGCGGTGAGCGGGGCAACTTTAGCTCCAGTTGGGGCACTGCCACACTTCTCGCAGGTTTGGACCGGGCAGCAGCAATACACCATGGCCACCGTGGCGCAAAGCTTCACGAATGGAGAAGGAGGGGGAGGGGACGTGCAGCATGTGACATTGGCTGACGGCACAGTCACCAGCTCCGCTGGCACTGTCATCTACGGGTGAGTACGCTTGCACTTGGATGGGTCATTAAGGGTAACCTCTCTCGCAGTCAACTCCCTTCAGGGCAAATTGTAACCACCGTGCAGGCATCTCAGCCCCAGACAACGCAGGTGACCGGCACAGAGGCCACAGCGGTGGAGGCGTCCGCTGATGGCGGCGACAGTGGCCAATGGCAGTGGCAGCAGAAGGACGGCACCAACGCCTCCCAGCCAGGCACAGACATCCTCAGCCAGGCAGTGAGCAGCATTTCGCCTGCAGTCAGCCAGCCCAGCAGCACTGACCCAGTCAAGGACGAGGACGTTGAAATGAAGGAGTCCCCTTCCTCTGCCGCACAGTATCCCTCCGCGCACACGCTTTACAACAGTTATGGCTACAACCCATGGACTGCGTACACCACCGAGAGCAGCAACCAGAAGCCGGAGGGCGTTGGCAAGCCGGTTGTGTCTGAGAAGGAGGAGGCGCTGGAGACTGAAATCAAACATCTCAAGTCAGCGCTGACGGAGAAGACCAAGGAAGTGAAGCGGCTGGAGCAGGAGTTGCACAAGGCCTATGATATCATTGAGCGCCTACATCAGTCGCAGGTGGCATCGGGTGGCACCATAGTCATGGCGCCTTCCCCTGTGCCGACCGACCCCCCCACCCCCCACTCAGTTGGCCCCGCTCTGGTCAGCAGTAGCAGTGAGGTTGGTGAGGTCAGCTCGATGCTGAGCCAAGCGGAAACCACAGCAGCCAACTGACAAGGATCATGTGCAAAGTTTGTTGAACAATTTCTCTTTTTTTTTTTTTTTTCTGTGTATGCGTGTTGTCCTTCAAGTGCCTTACTTGTAATCTAGCACTCAGAGCACAGAATGAAATGATTTGACCACCGGCCATTGCTGCATGCTTAAAAGGAGGCGTGTCTTAGGAAAATCGGTGAAAAAAAAAATTGTTTAGCTCTTATAATTGTTTTTTTTTTTTTTTTTTTTTTTTTTTTTTTGATCAAAGATGTTTTGTTTTCTAGCCATTTTTAAAGATTATTCTTATTGAACACCAGAGATTACGTTTGTAACGTCACAAATTTCAAAGCTTCTTTTTTTACGTGAGATGACTGTTCTTAGTTCTTCACTGCCAAATTTTTCCCCTTTTCTCAAACGTTTTGTGTTTTCTTTTTTAACCTGCGTGTCTAGTCCCTCCCTACATTTCTCATATTTGTTTTATGATAATCATTGTGTTATTTGAAGGACACAGCCGGAGTATTTTGTGTACTCAGAGCATTTTTTTTTTTTTTTTTTTAACTCGAGTCGATATTAAACATTGTCTCGTCTTGCTTGCTTTTTTATTATTTTTCTTTAATCATGATTATACAGAATCTCTTTTCTTATTTTGTTTAATTGCTTACTTCATTGTCAGAATCTTCATTTTTTGTGCATGTTTTTTTTTCTCATAGTTTTTATAAGAAAATATAAAAATCAAATATTCTACCTTTAAAAAAAAAAAATGCTTTATCTAATAATATTATGGTCACATTACTCTCTGTTGAAACTCAAAAGTGCATTTCAGTCTGGAATTTTTTTCATAATTTTCTCTTCTTTTTTTAGTTGATTTTGTGAATTTCTGATATATATAAAAAATATACTTTGTGAGTGCAAACCACTGTATCATATTGTATGTATAATCATATAAATATTACCCATTTTATTACCTTTGTATATAGTACAGACTTGCTCAGTGAATACATAATAATTATCTTTACAATGTATGAAGTGTGTACCTCTACTTTGTACAGAATAATGTACATATATATATATTTGGTTTTACCTGACCCTCTAGACTTTGGTCTGTGGCTGTCTGGAGGACCAGCATTGTGTGTTTCTCTAAAATCTGTTAGATATTTCTGCAAACAAATTGAATAACAGTCCATTTATTTTTTTTATTTTTTTTATTATTTTATTCCGTTATTTCTCAGTCCCCTCCCCTCACCCCGTTGTGTGTGTGTGTGTAATTTATTACATTATGCTACCTTTAACTCTCTCTCTCTCTCTCTCTCTCACTCTTGTCATTGTTATGTCATGTTGAAATCAAAATAAAAAATTACATTGAAAACTTGCATCTTTAGAAGTTCATACATTTCCTGCTATTTGGTTTCTTACAATAAGACGGCAAAAAGATTATTCACTTTATTACTAGTTTCTCTTGAACACATGAATCATCCACCATCCATCACGCCTGAAAAAGACATGTTTAAACAGGTTTTTACCTTTTGACTGAAGTATGCCCAGTTCAAAAGTGGATGAAATTCACTTCTTAACCATACTTGGTAATGTCTTACCTACTATTACACATTACAGGGAAATAATTATTTACAATTCTTCAATCTCTATAACTGTTTATTCATATTACTTTACATGTAATGATAGCTTATCCTGATTTAGCAGCTCCATGAATAATGTGGAAAGGAAGTTGAGAGAGGAAGAGCAAATTGGCAGCAAGCGTACAAGGAACAAAATACAAGCACCTTCACACAAAGAATATAAAAGAAACCTCAAAAAAACCTCCTCACACAAAGAATGAAACCTTTGAAAAAACACACACCTAATAAGCTTGCTGAGTAATGATTTCCTTGGTGACCTCATCAGCAGCAGAGGGGTGAGAGGTCATGATGATTTAATGCCTGAACTGAAGCCATAATTATGAAACATAGATTAGCAGAACAGCCGCATGCAGAGAAAAGTATACCCATATGAAAAGCATGTACCATCTTAAAAAAACGTTCGTAAATTCATAAAACATACAGTGCAAATCCATGGAGGGGATTGAGATAAATATTTAGCGTATTTCTTTCGAGACTACCACCAGAAGAGATAACAATGGGAGATTGGGGATCAGTAGAATCTTTCTTTTTTACTCACAAAATATAGGAATGAAATGAAGATGAGTGAATCAGGGCTCTTCCATTTGCTGAGAAATGACAGATAACACACACATTAAAAATCAAAACCTCTCTTGTATCCATAGAAAACAACAGAATTTAGTTTTGCTGTACATGTTTTGAAGATGAGAATAAAATAACAAGCTTTTCATGTCTTCTAGTATGGAGAATTTCGTTAAAAAATTTAAAGAAATTTTTAATATCTTTACACAAATAACAATAACTCGATGAATTCAAAACACATAAAAGAATATAAAAAATTTAATGAGGGAAAAAAAAGACTTATAATAATTATTGTGAGGGATTAACACTTGTTCCAGAACTTGTAAGAACATGCAATTCCTATATATTGTTTTATAAGAAAAGCAATCATGACATTTTGAGACTAGAGCAAATAAAAAAAAGCTGGTACACTTGGGCAAAGACAAAAATTCATTCATTACATCACTTATGCCGTTAACAATAAAGAAAAATGACGGAATTCATCAGAATATGCTTATGCTTATTTCGTCATCAGAACATGGCATTGTATCCAGTATATAGAGCATTCACAATCATACAATAGTACACATTGAAGGGAGGAATAATAAACACTCAAAAAAATATGAAAAAACGCTAAAAAATATGCTATACCATGCCCTGCGGCTCTCCGACAAGGTTGACAAGCTGAAATGAAAAAAGGAAAAGAATCAATAATTTGTGATTCAACATTTTGACCTCACACTCACAGAACTGATTCCAGGGAGATTGAGAATCGTACCTATGACAGGCACACGACGCAAAAAGTTTACAGCAACGGGTAAGAAACCGCTGCAATTAGCCAGATTAGCCGAGTAAACAAGGGTATTGGAAACTTACCTGAAAAGTACGAAAAACCCATACATCTCAATGATCATTCCAACCATAGGCCAACCCAAGAGCACAATGACGATGCCACCAAAGAAGAAGCCTGTGCCTCGTAGTTTGTGCGGTTGGAAAAAGAAACGAAATGTACGCTCTAGACCAATGACAAAAGCCAATCCACAGATGAACAGAATCTACGATTAAGAAGAATCATTATGGTATGCGACAGATGTTTATGGTGCTTTACATTTCCAATAGCTAAAAGTCCTTTGTCAAAGAACAGCATGACCCCAAGGAAGAGGAATGCAATGCCAAAGCCTGCCAGGCCGACACCAATCTCTGAAAGAAGAAAAACATTTGAGAACAAATTTAATTGTGATAGCAAGTTAAGGGAAACACTGATCTACTGGTATTCTATAATCTCTCTCACTCAGGTAGTAACTGCTAAAGCAGAGCAATCACGGCTCAATCAATCAGGTCTTGAAATAAGACTCAACTACTGACCAGCGGGTAAAAATATCAAGAATAGTTGCCAGATGGCGAGTTAAAATTTTGCACTCCAAATAAAATGTAAAAGCCTCATTTTGTTGTCAACACCAAGCAAAAGATTTCTGCTCAATCTTCATTAATTTGACCAGGCGCCTAATATCATGCGGGTAAGTTTGAAGTAGCTGATACCAGATTGACGCCAGACCAGACGAGTTAATTGTGGTCAAGCTGCTTTTACTGCATTCACATTTATTCAGAATCGCATCTGAGGTCTGGTTATAGTCTGAATATCAGCAGTGGTTCATGACTTTGTGAAACATTGCTTCAATCATTCACTCGCTTACACAGCATTAGGAGTCAAAAGTTGAGCATAATAGTTGAGTTAACACTGGAGTTAAATTTTTTTTTATAATTCCTTTGAACATTCCCGCTAATGGTTGATCAAAGGATTGGCAGCGTCGACAAGTTTACGTGTTTTCCTTGTCATTTTATGTCACTGCATTGCATGTCCTGGTTTGCCTTATTCAGAGTGGACACATGGGCTTTGCAACATACCAGCATAACCCAGTAGAGTGAAACACACTTTTCTAGCACTAGAGTGATACTGTAGAACACTATTTTTACGCGGAATTCAAATTTCGCGGTTTTCCATGTTTGCGTCATTTCGCGGAATCAATTTTTCGCGGATGTGATGAAAAAAAAATTAAAAAAAAAAAAAAAAAAAATAAAAAATCTGGATATAGTAGCTCTCTTCCATAACAAAGCAACAGAACATCGCTCCCTTTAAAGCTGGGCTTTCTCCGTTCTCCGTTCCGCGTCATGGGGCAGAGTGAATAGCATGCAGCATCGATTTCACACCTAATCACCGACGCCTGCATTGACGATAGGTGGGTTAAAGTTGAAAGTGAAAGTTAAAGTTAAAATTGAAGTCGAAGTCATCTCCGCGTCCAATAGATTTTCATCTCCAATGCGATCTCAGCGATAAGTGGGTTAAAGTTTGTCTGCACTGCTTTGAAATAATTACGTAATGAAAGAAGCAGCAGCCATTTGTAGACAATTACGAATGATGGTATCTTTGAAACTTAAAAACGATGATCAAAGGATCAGAGAATTGATTGTTGCCAAACATGCACTTAGAGTTTGATGTTTACCAAACATTGAAGTCGAAGTCATCTCCGCGTCCAATAGATTTTCATCTCCAAGGCAATCTCGGCGATTCGTTATTGCATAAAAGAGAAGGATCTGATCAACATCATTCGCTTCTTCGGATGCTCTAACAACTTGACAAGATGCTTCGTTACTTCAAGACAATCGACAAAAGTTCTCCCCGAAATTGCCGAGAGATGCCTGACCCCAATGCAGAAGTCAATCCGGCTGACGCTGCCTGCTGTGCTGCCGCCAACGCAGAGATCGCCCGGATCGCCCACTTTTTTACACAGAATCCAATTTTCGCGGTCGAGCCTGACCGCGAAAAAAGCGAAAATTGATCTCTCAGCGAAAATTTAGTGTTCTACAGTAGTACAGTATACTTTTGATGCATTGCTGATTAGATAAGATATGGCAGTGCATGGTCATGTATAATCAATGTACATGTAAATTAGAATTGGTTGAAAAAGTGACTAAAATATGTATCAATTATAAAATAATAGCATTTAATGTTATCTTTTTCGTCAGAATTTGTGTTGAGTGAAAATATATTCTGGTGAGGTTGAGAGAAGAGTGGTTGAGGAGATGGAGAGAGGAGAGGGGAGATGAGGATTCGGTGGAGGGACTACTGGGGTTCGCAGTAACATCCGCGGACCTGGAACGACTGGTGTTGAGGAGTGTAGGAAAGATTTGGAAGAAGCGAAAGAGGAGAGAGAAAGATAGAGGGCAAGGCCCTGGTCTGACGTTTGTGAGAGAGTGAGAGTGTTTGTTTTATTACTATAATTTGTTATTTTTAGCTTGTTTTTGAGTTATCTGGTCAGTAGCAAGCTAGTGCTGATGCTTATGTTACTTAACAACTTGCTTCTACATCGGTCATTTTACGTGGAGGGCTACCAGGCGGCGTCCTCTCGCACTATGATTGAGTAGAGCAAGGAGTATCTTCTGGTCATTTATTTATTCATTTTATGTGTTTCTCTTTTTATCTTTATTCTTTATTTATCTATTCATTTATTTATTTATCTGTTCATTGGTTATCATTTTGTTCTGTTGTTTTGGGGAAGGGGGGAGGGAAGTAGGGCTTATTATTCGGCTGGTTATTCCAGTTTAGTTTTATTTCAGCTATTACTGTATTATTTATGAGGTTATATCTTCTAGAAATAGAAGATATAAATAAAGAGAAACTCAAACGTCAGATTGTAACGGTGCCAAAACAAAGGCACTTTAATCCAATCAACCTGACCTGACCTGAGTAAAAGTTTCACCCGGTAGACAGCCAGGGACCAAGGCTGCTCCAAATTCTTATTGATCAATAATGTGGGGATGTTTCATGCATTCTACCACAATTACATATTACATACATGTGAGTCATTGAGAATAATGAGAGCAGATCAATTAATTTGGAGCACAGTTTCATACACATTAGAGGTCATAGAATTTAATCATAGCAGGACACAGAGCAGTAACTTTCAATTTTGATTTACATTCTCACTATCACTCTCACTTGAGTCATTTCATTCTTTCATCATTATAATTATTTTTACTTTTTCCACTCTTTAGGAGTTAAGTATTTAATACTTCTACTCCTTGGACATATAATAGCCTTTGTTTTGTTACTGTTGTAACACCTAGCATGAATAAGATTTGTTTGTAACAACACAATTTTCTTCGCCACTACTCTAGCAATGTTTGATTGGCAGTCTGCTGTGGTGCGCATCTTTTGTAATGAGTGGTTAGTGAAGTCACTGTCCCGACATGACTGGCCCACTAGACTTGTGAATGATGAACTGGCTTAGTAGCTGGTCACTGATTGATCTTTGTATCACTGAATTAGTCATTAATTCACTGACACATTCAGTCATTCACTCGAGTAAGTCAATCACTGACAGTGACTGAGTGAGTGACACTCAAACTGAGTGTGAC
Organism: Capitella teleta; assembly: GCA_000328365.1. Lineage (NCBI taxonomy): Eukaryota > Metazoa > Annelida > Polychaeta > Capitellidae > Capitella > Capitella teleta. Next base: position 215,693 of record KB305005.1, on the reverse strand, counting down.
TGACTGAGCCAGTCACTCACACTGTGACACTGCAACACTTACTGTCTAGTGTCTTACAATACAAGTCTCTCAATCGGGAAACATTCCCCAAACTTTGATTACGCATCTTGATTTCCTTGGAATTATAGAATATACCTAGAAATACGGATAAGCATGCTGAACAGGTGGGTCTGGAGGGATCCGTAGACCTCCTCAGGAGCCATGACGTGGCTGTAGCTTCCCGGCCTTCACTTCAGGCGATAATAGGGAGTCGAAATTTGAGGAAAGAATGCATCCCCATACAGAAGATACTCACTCTGGAAGTCCGAGACAGGATACATTGTAGAGTTATTTACACGATGAACTTAAATACCTATGGTTAAATGATAGGAATAACGGGGTATTTAATCAAAATACTCCATATATAAAAAATACGATGATTTAGCTATTGGAAACGGAAGTTCATTCCTGTCGACATTCTAGAGGTATTAGCTTCAATCATATCATTTCATTAGAGAAATGTATCACCAAGCCTTGGCATAGAGATAATACCGTCTGAATATGAGAATATATATACAGACGAGGAAATTTTTGTAATTTGGCAATTAAGAACGCTAACACCAGCCTCAAACTCACATAAACTAATTCCAATATATTTTGCCACCTAATTAAAAAAAAAAAAAAAAAAATACACAAACCATATCCTCAGTTTACAAATAAAACCATAGTCGAGTACATCTGTGGTTTAACCCCCAAGCAATTGCAACAAAAAAAATTTCAATGGTTTAGGGTAGGTTTCGGAGTGTTAACGGAGGAAAAAAAAGTTTACCAAAATCTGGCGTCGGGAAAGGTATTTTTCTGCTAATTAGTTACCTTCATTATGCCAAAGGTGAGTTTACCAGCCAAACATAGGCAACCAGTATATCAAAATGAAGATATATATCAGACATGATCAGAAATGACATAAAACATACCAATATACAAAGTGGGCCAAAAGTAGTCTACAGTAAAATCTCGATTTGTTAGAGTTCTTGAAGTTAGCTCAAATACTTCGACTTAGGGATACTTCGACAAACAGATCAAGGCCGTTATCATGTGTCTGTTATGATTTCAAACCATGTTCTGATATTATGATTGGTGATATGCGTTATGCACTTATAAACTTATAAACTATGAGGAGCGATTTGATGTAATGATTGAAACTTTTAATTAAAAAATATAAATAAAAAAGGAATATCATAAAGTGAAAATAATATGTAAAATGTCTAAGTTTTGGAGAGAAAAAAAAAGATTTCACAAAAGGTAGTTGCAGCTTTGGAGCACTATTTTTGGCGAAGTCAATCACTTTGCTGATAGATGAAAATATATACACTGTTTTCACCATGGTCTCAAGTGTCTTCACACCTAGCTTGTGTTTTGTAGCCATAGTGATGATGATAAACTAATGGTGCTGAAGACAGGTGGTCGCTAGATTTATACTGTTTCTCATGAAGCATAAACACTCTAAACAAACATCTTTTATATCATTGTTGCGTGCTTTGACATTAAAGCTGTCATAAAGTTCATACTTGATCTTAGGCTGGATTTCTTTAATTAACTCTAGCTTTGAATGGGCACTGTTTTTTGTTTGCTGCCCAACTGCGTAACAAGGCCGGGCGCTGTGTACTACTGTCTTTGGTGGTATGCAGGATAAAGAACCCTTGGGATTTATCGATAAGAGTAGGGGGAAACCCCGGTCTTGGGCCTTCTGTTTTGGCGCCCGTATCATCCGATCGGATTGGGTGGAGCCGTAAAACCTCATCACTCACTCACTCACTCTGTTGGCAATTCATTAAAGATCATCACAAGTACACCAACAACAATGCCTTAGTTGAGATCCATGGTCCATTGATTTTAGGAGTCAGCCAAGCTCTGGTCATGGTCTTTTGTCGGTCATTCATCAAAGATCATCACAAGTACACACAGAGCAATGCCTTAGTAGAGATCCACAGTCCGTTGATTTTTGGAGTCAGCCTCGATATGGTCGAAGCTTAAACAGAAGAGAGATAAAGGCTGCCGACTGCTTTGTGAAGGTGGGGATTTTTTTATGCTTTATGAACAGCTGTCGCTAACTCTCTTTGAAGTAACCAAACTGAGAAATATGCTTATAGAATTTTTCGACTAAGCCATAGATCAAAAATATGTCTCAGGGACGCAGAAAACACTTCGCCACAGGGATAAATTCGAGAATGAGACATCCAAGGGTCAGATTTTCATGCTAATAGTAAAGTATAGGACAATCGTTGGGACTTATAAAAATAACACAGAGAGGCATTCAAGGGACGGATGTTCAACACATCAAGGTTTTACTGTACTGCATGGTAAAGATCTCAATGCTTTCTAATGGTGCTATGCATTTCTCAATAAGTGTTACATAACAGATTGCAGTGTAAAAATCACACAAAGATAAGATAAATAAATTCTTGATATGGTTGGTCTAACATTTCATGCTGCTATTCTTATCATTTCTATTCCAATTTCATTAACATTTATGCCGATTTATCTCACTAAATAGAGTGCCCTCATCATTCTGCGATATTTCAACTTTTGATGGCAAACAGGGCCCCGGACCATGGATAACCTTCATATTAAACACATAAAATTAAAAAAAAAACAAAAAAACGCTCTTGTACTATTGTTTTGTTTGACAGTAGCCCTTATGATTATCTTGTAAAATCAAAACAAAGCAGAGTTTACATTGAAGAGCCATACAAGAGATGACATTATTTAATGCTCGTTCAGGGGCTCATCAGATGTTGCTCTCACCCCAATCACTCACCACTCGCATTTAAATAATCCCCCTCATTCAAATTGACGTTTTACTTGATTGTTTTTTGCATAAATGGGTGTAGAATAACACAGTCACTCCATACCAGGTAGTTATGTTTTGGAATAATTAATACATTTTAGCAAATTTTAGAGTTTTGTTTCTAACTTGGAGTAGATAGACTACTTTTGGCCTACTCTGTATGTACCTGAACAGTTTCCGGTAGGGTCACAGATGTGAAAATCCGGAAACATCAAAATGATTGCTCGATGCGTTTCAAATATGAGCATTTTATGACGAAAGACTTACACATCATTAGGGAACTACTTATGAAGAGAGTGGTAAGATTATTAATTAGATAATTAAGCAATTAATGTATGTAATACATTGATTAATGTTAGCATCACTTCAAAAGTATTGGCATAATTCATGCACTGTAACCTGCTAAGAACTGCTATTGGTTGAATAAAACAGTGACCATTAAATCTTTTGAATGTCCACTATATATAACTTGTTCTTCCCTTTAATATATGTCTATAGTCAATTAAAGATACTTAAAAATTTAGTTAACATTTCAGAGACTTCTGTTATGTATTCATGGTAACAATCAATGCCTCATGGGCGGTGCATCACTTGTTTTGACAGGAAGGGTGCTGTTGCAGCATATCATTCTCAGCAGATAGTCTGGGGATGGTGATTTCTGAATCATGATCGACACAAAAGTGGTTAGCATCCACTCTCCATCCCAATCTTCTGGTTGTGTGCCGTACAATGTCCCAACCCAAACCATGAGCTGAAGATAGCCCTGGCTGTGTGCATCTCGGTTTCAGACCTAATATAGGCTGGAGGCGCTCTGGACTCATGCTGCTCTTCTTAACTGATTTTATCAAGTCAACATTGGTGTCAGCTTCAGCCTAGAAAACCCTGCAACCCACTCTCTTGAACTCGTCAGTGATCATGCCAATGAGACATTCTTTGTTTCTGCCCTGAGAGAGGAAACATCACTCTTGCCAGAAAAAAGAAAAAAAAAAAAAAAAAAAAAAAAACATGTGCTCATTGGAACACACAATAGAGGAGATTATTGCTTCTCTTCTGAGCAAATGTGTTGTCGATTATCTCATTTAGTACTTATTTTTCAACATGTGACAACTTTTGTTAGTTACTAACTTTTTAAGTTAGTTACTAACATTTTGTTACTGTCCGTGCATCTTGAAGATGCACGAACAGTAACATGCACTTTGTTACTTATTACTTTTATCAGCCCAAAATGATCTTGGGCTTATAATCAGCGACTCATGCAGTTGGGGGAAATGCTTAAAATAGCCTACACTGATAAGGAATCCACATTTCGTGAGCTCAAAAACAGGTTGTTCTATCTCCATTTTTCTGATTTTTTTATTTATTTTGGTTTGATCTGAACTCCCTGTACTTTGTTCTATCTCCACAAGTAGTTTTTGGGTTCGTTATGAATGGTTGATATGAATATTGATATCAATCAATATTCATATCAATGTTTAATAGAAAACTGCTATGTCTGCAATAACCAAAATTAATATCCTATCAATAGTTCTCTCTCCCTCTCATGCTCGTCTCATATCATTATCATCATGAATATCGTTGTCATTTCATCATCCCCCGGGGTGGCCAGCGCGAAAACGGACACTTGTTGTGCCTTAGCCTGGTCTCCCTGCATCATCATACTATCATCATCATCATTACTACCATTAGTCTGCACCCGGAAGAAGAAAAAAAAAAAAAATATATATATATATTTTTTAATTTATTATTATTTTTTTCTCCCCGCTTAATTCACATTGATGTATGTTGTTGTTAAATAAATGATTTCTCTCTCTCTTCTCTCTCTCTCTCAATTAGTGTCGAATTTGGCAATTAAATTGTTCTAACTCCAACATTTGAACATTTGCATAAACATTGGACTGTTCTAAGTCATTGGCCAATAAGGAGCCTGCAATTACTAGTAATCACATGACCGTCGAGATAGAACATTCCTTCATTGAGAATTCAGCCTGCCGGGAAGAATACAAGACTGTTTCAGAATGTTCCATCTCCAAGGACATGGAAAATGTCATTGCTTTACCTTGTGCGAACATCTCCAAAAATTTTTACAAGAGAAAATTGAATGTTTACAATCTCACCGTCCATGCATTTTCCACAAGAAAAGGATACTGCTGCGTCTGGTTAGAAGATCAATTTGACAGAGCAGGAAATGACATTGCGTCAGCGATGATGGTCCTTCTGGAAAAGGTTGTGGCTGACCACCCAGAGGCTGCTAAAATCATCTTGTGGACTGATTCCTGCGTACCTCAAAAGAGAAATTCACTTCTGTCCTTCACCATCTTGAAGTTCATGGAATGTCATGAAAACAGACGAACTTGAACAAAAATACTGCGAACCTGGCCACTCATCCATCCAGGAGGTCGATAATCTTCATTCACAAATTGAGAAATGTTTGAATGCCTCAGAAGTGTTCAGTCCATTGGGTCTGATGCGATTATTCAAAAGAGTAAACCCAAAGAAACCACTTGAAGTCATTCAGTTACGAAGCAATAAGGTGTTTGACTTCCAGAGATCTTCGAAGTCTCTGGACTTCACCAAAGTGCCATTCACCAAGGTTAAGCAGCTCTAGTATAGCCGTTAGGATGTCTTCTCAGTGAGGTATAGTATGATCTGTTTGTGTGTATAATTCTGTATAAATGTTATAATATTTTCAGATACAAGACAAAGTTCTCAGAAGAGTATACTACATCATCTGTTCTTCCCAGCCAAAACAGATTGCGTTGTGACAGAAATCGAAATGTCGTGCTTGATTGTCTTCCAGACCTTCTTCCATCAACCGCTCGTCATTTCTTGTCAAAAGAGAAAGTCAAAGATCTTAGGAGTATGCTCAGGTTTACGCCAAATGATGAAAAAACATTTATGCAATCCCTTTGTTCCCAATCACAGTCACAGTCTAGCAAAAAAACTGATTGAGATTGTCATGTCGACCGTTTGTAGCCTTTTTTTTCTACTCAATCTACTGTACATTATTTTTTGTTTGATTTGTGCGTGTCATTATTGATAAGATTTTATATTTCTATTTTCTAGTTTTGTTTGTGCCATTGTCTTCTCTCTAGTGCCACAAGTTCTCAGGATGGTTTTATGAATGCACTACCAACATTGTGATGTTTTTACCACATCTTTTGCCCTAATCAAGTAAATGAACCTTCATTATAATAATATTTTAGCTGTATGCATTATCTCAGTTCATCAGTATTGTTTTTAAAACTAGTTAATATTTTTTTACTTGTATTCTGATGTTTAACACTGTCTAGTACATGCACCACATTTAAAGCAACATAATGATGGTCCACTCAATCAGGTTTGATCAATGTTCTCTTTCTCATTTGTCCTGCCATGATGCTTATAATTATTCTAACAGTCATATTTTAATTAAGGTGCCAAAAATTGCTGTTTTTTCTGTAGTGTTGCATTCTTGTTAAGGTTTCTTATAAAAGTTACTACCTTGTTTGTATGACTTACAAATAAAAAACTGAAGGGGTCATGTTGTTTTCTTTGTTTTTATTTTGGCTAATTTATCTGTGCAATTCTGGTTTTAAAAATTTGTAGGTGGTTCATTTATGGGGAAAAAACCCCATTTGTATACAAATAATTATTTCTGAGAAATTACCTTTAAAAGGAATTTCCTTTAATAAGCAAAAGCATGGATGCCATCGTGTGTATCTTTAACTATTAGATCAATGGCCATAATACATGCAAGGTGGAGATAGAACAACGAAGTTTACAACATTGTAAAGCATATTGTTCCATCAAAAATTTATTTTGTTAATAAATAAAAAAATATGAAACAAAACCTAATATTTCGACATTTATCATGTTCCATTGGTTGATTCCTATTGGCTTGCCAAGTTAGAAACAGTGTCAGAAGCTCTACTGAGCCTTGATATTGATTCAAACTTCAGAGCGCATTTTCTCAAAATCAGTTTTCTTGGACATAGAACAACCTGTTTTTGAGCTCACGATTTGTGAAATTGACAGGCAAGCGAGCTGTCTTCATGTGCAATGCCTCTTGAAACTAATTTTGAATGTTTTAATAAAAGAATTGTACAAGAAGCAAGAAGGATGACAGCAGTATGTCAAGGTTGCTTGTCTTTAACTGCTGCAGACAGAGCGTGACTTTTGCACTCGCAGTATTTGCCAGGCGCTAGGGCATTTTACTGCAGGTGCATGCTCTCATGTTTGGGCATAAATATTCGTGTCCGTATCCGTGTCCGTCAGATATTATTAACACGGATATCAATTATCCGTGTATCCGTGTTAAAGCACTATTTGCCCAGCTCTACTTTTGATGCAATTTTTTGGGGGGTTCTACTTATTTGTTTCACGGATGTACTCCACTACCACATGAATGCTCGATTGAAGAAATTCTCAAGTTCTCACTGACTTATTGACCTCGTTGACCCTGATTAAATATGCAAATGAATGAGTGGGTAGAATTGTTCATTACTTCAATGGAAAAAAATATTGCTCGAATTGCTTGATTACCCCTGCTAATTTGTGAAATGTAGCCTAATATTGGCATTATAGAACTGTTTTTTATCTCTGCAAAGTGCCAAAAATAGCAAACGAAAATCCTCACTGATCGCCATTTTTACTTATAAATCTTTTGTTTTAGTGTCTCTCTTAGAATACCATACAAAACAAACATCCTAAATGGAAAGTATTCAGTGAAATATGCCATAGCATGACACTATTGACCTTAAAAAGTGAGAATATATTCAATAAAACATCCATACCCGGTATTTGTTTTGACAAGTTGGTAGCGCAGACGCTCATATTTTATCAGGGGAAATCAGACACTGCTCGAGTGCACGGCTACCTCTCGATAAATGCAAGCAAAGTTAAAATCACATAAATAAATAATAATAAATAAATTTATTCATAATAGTCTGCAAGGAGATGTGTTTTACAGTGGAGGAAACTTGACGTAGCAACGATTTCCTCCAACGTCCATAGCCATAGTGCTGCGCTGAGAGTGTCGTGACCTGCCGGCAGGTTAGCAGGAGTTACGTGCGTTACCCAAGGACACACGGTTGGTGGCTGGCTTTGAACCTCCAATAGCCAGCGGCAAGCCCTTTCGAGGCAAGCATGCTAACCACTCGGCCACCACCTCTCCTGAATTTGTATTATAAGTTTATAATTAATTAGACTTATTGCAATTTGTCTGCTTGCTTGCAACTAGTTGCTAGCAAGCAATCATCCATCAACATCAAAACATGCATCCATTCGAGGTATTCGTCTGGTTGGCATTTCTCTTTCAGGTTTCGAATCATATCATTGACCAAAAGTGTGAATAACAGGCAAGACGTTGGTGATCCTTGACATACTCAAGAAGCTGTTATTGTGGCAGATCTGAGTATCATCTTGGTAGATTTGTAGATTACAGCCAGAGTGCGAACCATTGTTGTCCCACATCCTAGGGCAAGGAGTCTTTGAAGAGGAATTGTCAAGGCACCGGGTTGTATGCTTTCGAAAAATCCACGAAGACCAGGTAGAGTTTCTTCTCTTTGTGTTTGGTGTAGTCAATCTCAATGTTATTAGATGCTATGTGCATCTTCTTCCAGGTTGCGATCCAGTTTGCTCTCTATCAGGTTTAAATCACAATGATACACGTTTGTTAAGGATGATATTATAAAGTGTTGCGAGGGAATCCATGAGAGAAATTCCTTTGTAGTTACCACACATTTTTCTGGATCCTTTCTTGAAAAGGACGACTAGCTTTGTGAAGCACCATGATCCAGGGTATGTGTCCGTAAGGAGGAGAGACAAAAAAATTGTTCCAAGGAATAAATTACATGCATCACGGAGTAGTCGAAAAAGTCCGGGAGGAATACCTATGGACCACCACTCTTCGAGGTCTTCAAGGTTTGTGTTGCTTCCAAGACATTGCTAGGTTGAATGGGATCATCAGTAGCAGGTAAGTGGACAGGGTGGTTCAGAAAGTTGCTTAAGAAATTTGTTTGTTCATTGACCGGATTCAAAATGCACTTGAAATGCGTTGTTGTTTGGTCTATCTTCTTTTTCCGGACTTGCTATGGATCCGTTCCAATTCACAGCTTTCCACAATGTGCGTGAATCGTTGTTCTCAAGGAGATCCTTTCATCTGACATCTGCATCGGACTTCTGTGCTGCTGATGAAGTTGTAATTCTCGCATTGGATGCTATGTTGTACAACATGTTGTATGGAGGGGTGGTGTTCAGTGCATCTGCTGCTAACTGGGGGTCGATTTGCGACCTTTTCATCATTCTTCTTTGGTGTAGGGATACTTTGTTTGATGGATCTTGCTGTGTTGATGGTCTGCCAAGTTTCTCTGCTCTGTCTATTAATGGCTGTATGTTCCTGCTACACTCAAGTCTGTTGAGAGCTATGCAGCAGCTAATTGGGGCGTGATCTGAAGGAAGATCCAGTCTTTTTGTAAATTTTGAAGTCGCTTATCAAGGGAAGTAATTCTGACGATGCAAACAAAGTATCTAGTTCTGATATCCATCTACTTTGTTGTCGAAAGGTTGATGCTGTCTTGTGAGTTGAACTGCCAGAGAATAGTTCGTTCAGGAAGACAAAAGAGTCGCGCAGGCTTTGAATTGCATACAGGGCAATGGGGAAATTCTTTCCTTCAATGAATGCTGTGTGATTATTTCCAAATCGGGCATTGAGGTCTCCAATCAGGATGAACTTTTCCTCATCATTCTCACTTACTCTCTCCTGTATCTCACTAAGTGGAGTAAATGAGTGGGATGGGGTGTCACTTGGGGCAATGTAACATGAAACAAAGGTGATTTTCGGGAAAAGCTGTAACTTCAGCATAATGCATTCAGGGTTGGGTATGTCTTCTTTGACAATGTATTCAACAAAAGTGCTGCAAAGCTTGCTCTTGGCTCCGTGTATGTTCCATGATACCATGGAAATGTGCTTAATTATTTCTGTGTTGTACCAGTCTAATAAAGCTGGTTGCACCAGCTGTCAATCACTTGACCATCGCACAGGACTTGTCTCTTCCTCATATCAATAGTGATGTTGCGATCTGCGTTTTCTGGCTTGTTTTTTTCTGCCTCGTTCACGCTGAACAATGTCTTCCACTCCACTTTCACAGCGGGATGTGCATCTCTTTTGATGCAGACATTACCCGTGGTTCGAAAGTTGCTGTTTCTGGCTGCATCTACAATTCTGTTTCTGACCTCCATTGATGATACAATAACCAGTGACGGCTGATTCTTGCCTGTTTCCTTTGTTCCGAGTCGTTTATGCTCTTGATGTCAGGGCTTGCAGTTGCATCTACATTGTCAATGATGCTACGGGTTTCACCTTTGTCCGTGTTGGTCTCTGCTTCATCCTCTTCCTTCATACCAAAGACAATCAGGTTACATCCCCTCTCTTTTTGATCCATTTTGTCCATAAACGTTTGTTGATGCCTGATAACCTCTGCATGTTGTTTCAGTTGTTCGCGCATCTCATCGCTGCTCTTCCTAAGAACATCCATCTCTTTCTCTATTCTATTCATCTTGTCAAGTGTTGTAACTACTCTTTCATTCGTCTTTCTCAATTCTTTCATTTCCTCGACCATAGTCGTAACCAAGTCTTTCATGCTCTTGAATTCATGTTTTTCTGTGGATCACATTTTGACAGGACGTCTGCAATCATATCTTTTGTGACAGACTTCAGTCAATTGCGCTTTGTTTCTTTGCATATCTCTATCAGCTGATTGAGAGTTAGGCTCATTTTTTTCTTTTCTATCAGTCAGCAATGCGTGATGGCAGAGCTTCAAAAGTGGGTCAAGCCGATGATGGTGGAATCGACGAGGCAAAATGGCAAAGTGTCTGTGTGCTTTAAATCGATTTGTA
>KB305005.1:160973-182296 GCA_000328365.1 Capitella teleta | reverse complement strand
GGCAAATGATTATTCTATCTATTTCCGAAAAGAAAATAAAAAAATATCCAAGGGTTTAGTCGCAGGACACGCTGATATGACGAGGCCCATTGTAACAGATGGGGAACTCGGTGTTTCATCACAGCTGCTGACGTCACGCCTAGTTAGCAATATATCGCCCGCGAAATCGTTAGCGATGATATTCCTTGTGTGAGCCAGGCATAGGAATCATTTATGGTGCATCAAATAACGACTCAAAGTCAATTTTTAACCAGTTCTCCCTCCCTTTAAATGATAAGTTAAAAAGAAGGATCCAATGATAGGATCTATGAGAGCAGGTGAAATAAAAAGGTCAGACGAATGCTTCATTTCTACATGGTCAAACAACTGACGTTAACTTAAACTTAATTTTGTTTTGGTATTATAATGTAATAATTATAATTAGGGAATTATAATAAATTTTTACTGTATATGTACGTACCAGAAAAAGGTATACATCTGAGCTTTCTACCACAAATCTTGAGGTGATCGAGCAGATTATATGATATATAACATGATACAACACATGAATGCTTATGATTATTGTTTTGTGTGTTGTTTATGTATTAAATGATAACTATATATTTTCCAACAATCTAATTGTGAGTTGAATAGCATAATTTTTCATTTTATAATTCATACTTACTTAAACATATTTGTTAAAAGTGAAAGAAACAATGAGGTACCACTGTTACCGGTGTGTGCCTGTGTCATATATACGACCAGGGAACCAGTGAAGTGCGGACACCACAGCAGGGGCCACCAAATGGTTCGCACTAACCTATAAAAGGTTAAAAGTCATTTTTTGGCCTGGTATAGGAAAAACCCATGTTAAACGGGGACTGACGCTCGAGCTGACCGTTCCTAAATCGCAAAATGCGCTCGCGAGGCGAAAGACCGGCGTTTACCCACATGTCCTCTCTCATTATTCTTCCTCTATGGTCAGATCGGCCAGGTAGAGCTTCATCATGAAGACGGTACCCAACGGCAATCAACCGCGACTCTGTAAGCAACATTACATGATGAGAATCGAATCATGTGCTGACCACACTGAGGAATATATTGGCGATCAAACTTATTGACTCCACAGCTGCTGTCTGCACAAAGTAACTCATCAACCAACCGATCTTCTGGATGACCACCTTGGTCACTCCGAGTTGATAAAGCAGCGCCATTATCCGCTCCGATGTACACCACTATTGGCAACACCTAAGATCAACAACACTAGAGACTGGGCAGTTCGTGTGTATAAGTATACCGACCACCATGAGGAAAGGATGCAACAGCATGAAACGGTCGTCGAAGATCTCACCACCGCCGTCCAACCCATAGAAAATGAAGATGATGATCTGGTTCAGCGTAATCTGCTCTCCAACGGAGGATGAAGATCCCCAATAATAGTTGTAGGCCGAAACCCCAAATCACAGGACGCCATCTGATCTGGAAAAATAGCAATGAGTGCATAACAGTGCTCGAAGCATCCTCCTCCTCAATGCTCATTCATAGGGACCACATTTTTGCACGAAGCGGTAACCAGTACCTTTGACGGACGTTTGCATGTGATCAGAGGTACTACTGTGCATAGAGTGAATAGTGAAATAAACAGAGGAGTCTTAAAAATTAAGAATAACGAAAAGAGTATGAACACATATATTAATTAGAGATCGTGACAAGCGTTCCTCACATTCTGAACACTGGCTCCATTGCCAATCTGACCTCCCAAGTGCTTAGTAGACGAAGTGACACTATCAATGCGTGATCCATTCAACGTAATTTCGGTCGAGAGCACACCAGGGCGAATATTTTGGGCTAACAGAACGCTTTTCTTTGGATTATACTTTACATGATATTCGCAGGCAATTTTTTTTACAGATACTCAACATTCTTGAGCTGCAAAACGACTTGGAGCTAATAACGTTACATCATCAGCATAGGCTAACGCTCCTACATATCCATGACCAATATAACATCTAATAGCTGATCGTTTAAGTTCAGAAATAAGCTCATTCGTGTATAAACAGAATAGAATGGGCGAGAGAACGGCGCTTTGTTTTATGCCATTGCTAACAGCCATGTGATTTAACAGCGTTCCATTTCACAATCAACAATTTGTCTTGATTCAGGATTAGCCACTTTGAAAATCTCTTATAATCTCTCTTCGATTTTTTTATGCAAAGCCACTATACAGGGTGCATTGGATGAGCATTCGTGGAATACATTACATGTCTATGTATGGTCTTGTTGATGGTATAGATGATTTTACATTTAACAATTATATCGCAAATATTATTGTGAATAGTACATTATACTTGTAATTCGTTGTTTTTCATGATTTTTCGGTACCTCTTCACTGCTACCTTGCTGCGTAACAAGGCTGCCGTTGTGTGGCTACCGTGCTACTGTTTATGGTACCATGCAGGATGAAAAATTTTTGATGTATAGATATATAAGCGTATAGGAAAACCGGATTCAAGGATTGGATTTTGGCGTCCGCATCCTCCAAGTGGGTTGGGAGGAGCCGTAAATCCTAATCATATTACGTTTTATACAGACCTACAAGTACTTTTAATTATTGCATGTATGGAGTATTGTTGTCCTAATGCAAGTTTATATGGTCATGCAGTGGATCAGACTAATAGGTTGACACTCGCAATTAAATCAATGCCAATTTTGCATGAATTGGACATGAATTTGATTTTAGTCTCAGACAGATAAAAATAGATGAAGATAAAATGTCGAATTCAAGATCCACTTTCGATCGATCTCTGTGTGTATGACCAAGTAGGTCTACTTAAACTTCTTTGGTATAACATTGCGCTTTCAGTCAATGGTGTTGGTGTCGGTTTTAGTGCATGTTCTCGTCATGTCCACTCCCAAAAATCAAAAGGTTGACACGGAGCCCGGGGGTTTCAACAATGCTTGGACAGAGAAGTACTTCGGGCAGCCACATAGCCCTTAATTTCTGCTGCAAAATTGTATCGGTGATGAAATAATACAACATTCGACGCCATTTCACCAAGGACCACACAGGTATGTCCCAGTCCATGAGTGCCTCCGTGAAAACCGCAGCCCTCAATCGGACGAAAAAGAACCTTTGCAAGAAAGAACTCTTCACTCTTGGTTCATAAAGCAAGCAACACCCAGGCTGCGATCTCAGCTCACCGATGATCCTTTGAATGACGCCTTGCTTTTGTCTGTGACGACTATTGAGCCTGATGTTGATTCTTTAATTTCAAAGTTTGATCAACACTACTCCTCGCATTGTGTCGATACATTTAATTTTCGCTGTTTAGGACTAATTCCAGTGTTAAACGTGTGTTACACCTGGTTTCTTGTCAATTTATATTTTAAAATAAACTCCATTAATTGCATGTACATGTAGTTCACTTGGCATAAACGCCCCACCAAAAAATTCCTTCAATCTTGTATGCGGCCCCCATCGGAGATAAGTTAAGATAATGCATTCAATTTGGTGTAAAAATAAGGGTCGGCCGGCAACAAATTCATAGAAGCTGTACGAAGTGTAGATAACAACGGTCGAGAGAAACACATACAGTGCAGAGAGCGCTAATACAAGCACTTTTAATTCTATGGCAAAGGTGAACGTTGGTGCTATGGCCCTCTTTCTGGCGCTTACTCAATGGCTATGGAGGCGTCGAAATCTCAGAAATCAAGTACATTTACATGAACCCATCGGGGGAAAATAGAAGAAGAAAATTAATACAATGCATGTATAATTATTTATACTATATTCAGGAGACATCATTACATATACTCACGCCCATTACATGTACAGTATAATATAGATATGTCCATATATTTATCGAATTGCTCCCCAAAAAACTTTTATGTGATCACCTATATGTCGAACTTTCATTAATGGAAAAGGTCTTTGAGCCTGATTAGTATTATTGTTCGTTCCGGTCATTGCCTTTCACTAATGGTTTGTCGAAGTCCACCCAATTTTTGTATAGAGTTCGAGCATGAGTAGGCCTACTAGTAGTTTCGGGTTTATTTGCGATACAATGATCAAATAACGCACGGGTTATAAATGGACCCTTTCACTATAAAAGATAATTATCGCGTGATATGTAGCGCGGTTTCAAGAAAAGAAAAAAAAAAAAAGAAAAAAAAAAAAAAAAAAAAAAAAACCCACACACTTCGCGCAAAAGTTAAAAATTCCACAGTTTATGCGAATAAACGCATAAATCCCCACGTACACGAGGCCTTCAGAGTGCATACTTACGCTGGGTGTCGTGACAAAGGGCTACGGTTGAGATTAGCGCAAATCGAGCGCATGCGTCGCCATTGAAGCCAATGAGAGCATCCCACATCTGAGCACCTTTTGCGCAGATACTGGCGGATTTAATCTTCGACCAGATTGCAGGTTCTAAATTTGACTTATACAATTCAAGAAAAAAAAGTGATCAGTCTAAATATGTTGGCAGTACATGTAAACGCTGACTTACTTAGTCATGTTATATCTCCGCTATTTCTTCTAAGCAAGACAGCAACAATGATTTAATCCAGTCGATGAATACACGTCTGATTGTAGGTCGGGATTCCAATTGATCGTATCATCCAGTGCACAGAAGTGACCCACTGACCTTTGGGGAAGCCAGGTTCAGTGAGGTTATCTGCACTGGTCACAATCTTGCGCATATTATCATTACTTTGATACGCGTTGGCCATAAGCATTAATACCTACACTATTTTTATATAAATGTTGATGGAATAAGCAATCTTGAATGCTCCATCCAGCTGACTGTCTTAATTTGCACATTGATCATGCAGACCATTTGAACTATTGAAAATTTAATTACACAGGTGTTCACACAAGTCAGCAGACGCAAAGATAAAATACTTATTGCGGACATTCATAACGGAAAAAACGCACAACGCTTCGTCGGTTACATTATGCTTACAGACCGTGTGAGATGCGAACGTGATGAAGCAAAGACCAGTGACACGAGACAATATACTTTATTCATAATGATACGAGATAAAAGAATTAAGAAGAAGAAGAAGAAGCCGAAGCGAAGGCTCACTCCGCAATGAACTCTCCAGCGGCCGCCACCTCCTCGTCTTGCCCGTTGCTTCCTTCGAATCCAGGGTCGGACGGAGGTGCGTGCATGTCGCTGACGGATCCGCCGCCGTTGCTGTTTTGTTCCTGCGACTGCTCAGTTTTGCGGTCCCTGGATCTGCTGCGTCTGCTGCTGCGATCCTTGCTCCTCCTCCTCTTCCGGTCCCGGGATCTGCTTCTCCGGGATGATCGGTCCTTGGAGCGGCTGCGCTTGCGACGCCGATCTTCGTCCCGTTTCGAGCCACCTCCGCGCTCACTCCGGTCGCGACTTCTGCTCCGTTTGGCTTTACGATCCCTGTCTCTGCTGCGACTGCGCCGCTTGCGACGGTCACGGTCCCGGTCACCTCGGTCACCCCGATCAGACCGATCGCCACGATCTGGACGATCGCCACGGTCACGACCGCGAGAATCACCGCGTTCACGACTGTCCTCCCTGGAACAGAGAGAATGACGAGGGATTCATGGATAGCAGAACAATAATAACATACCTCGACGAGAACTCCTCTCTGCCAGAGTACTTGGTGTTGACGTCAGGGCCTCCCTTACGAGTACCTCCTAATCCTCCACCTTCACAAACACATGATGTTAATAGGAAATGCACTCGGCAATCTTATGCAATACCTAATCGGCGAGGCCTCCATCCTTTGATCGTGCGGCCTCGTTCGACATCGACCAGAACTCGTCTTCCGTCAATCTTCTTTCCGTCCGCGTATTTGTAAGCAGCTGCAATCGTGAAAGAACAGAGTCAGACAGCGAAGCATTGCGAGCGAACGGTAAAAAGCGTGGAATTCGAACAACGGCTGCCTGCTTCAGCATACAAACCGACGTCGCCACCTCACAAACCATCTCAAAAATGCACGGCGCAGTGCACGCTATGCCCGAGTAACACCCCTTGTACCGTAATTAAAATAGCCTCCTATTTGACATTAGTACCAGAACAGAGCATGCATTGCGTCGCACCGAACCTACAGAGAAGGAATACAGGAGATGATGCTAGTCCTGAAAGACTTACGCCTGAGTGTTTACCATAAAGCGTGGTTGGTTGAGCCCTTGAATGATCAGAGCGAGGTAGCATGCAGCAGCTCTCCTCCTCCACAGCAGCCGTAACTTACCCGGCTTACCTGATTATTTTACACCAGAACAAACACAAGTTAACTTTACCCAAACAATTTATTTTTTTTTTATTTTTTTTATTTAAATTCAATTTTTATGATTCTACCGCGTATTCCCCGAGATTCCTTATCCTGCCTGATATACTAGTACCTCATATGCCCGCGAATGATAAACAATTTTTTTTTAAATTCTAGTATATAAACTACATGCCGTTTCTTCATTCTTTTTCGTTTTGTTTGTTATAAATTTTGTCCCAGCCAGCAGCAGATGCACAGATACTCTGAGCTTACCAACCATTCGCTTACCACCTTCCTATACAAACCTACAGGCAATCATCATCATCATCATCCCATTACATAATAACTTTTAATAAACGGGGCAGGCGTTGTTAACGCACCGTATCGGGAAACCTGCAGACAAGAAAACAACACAGGGTTACTCGCTCCGCCACCACTCAGCTGTTCAACACGGGCCTCTGCCGCAGGGACACCTCGCTACCTCAAAGTATAATGCACTGCTACAATACAAAGATACGTGATTTGTAGCGAAATTCTGAAGATAATTCAAGCCGAATCCATCGGAAAGGAAAGTTAACGAGAACTAATTTTGCCCTGGAGCAACCACCGTACAAGAAAATAGCCCACAAGAACACTTTGAAATAGCGAGTGTCAAACTGCAGTTGCATTCGATTCAAAGGTGCAAAGGAATCGAGGGATGCAAACCATTGCAATGGTGTATTTGGTCGCTGTTGGGAATCAAAACAATCATTTTCATATTGTTGAAGACAAAGAAATGAATACAAATTTTGATTTTTGAAAAATATAAAGAAATCGGCAGGACGCATTGAAATGAAAAAAAAAATAAAAAAATATATATATGTAAATCTTTTTTCAACTAAGGTCAACTTTTTTCCTCCCAGATTGAATTCATGTCATCTCTATTATAAACTAATACTACCAGTTGAAATTGCCCCATAACATCTACCAGTGCGCCATCATCTGAGCCTATCAAAGAAGAAGCTTTTCGTGGAATCCTGGATCTTCATTAAGAATGGATGCCACGAGAGCTAAGCGAGGAAGGAGTCTCATCGACAGAGATAGAGATAGAGAGAGAGAGAGAGAGAGAGAGGAGCAAATGTCCTTCTCCATGGGGTAGTGGGGAGGGTGGGGAAAGAGCAAAAAGGTGTCGTGCACTTACCATGCATGTCGCGTTCATGCTCAAATTCGATGAAAGCATATCCGCGGGGCTTGCCGGTCTTGCGATTCGTCACTAATGATATCTGCAAGAAAAAAATAAAAATAAAAATAAAAATAACAAATATATCTCGATATAAAATTCATACTTGAAAATTCATACAGCGACTTTCACTAAAATAACTCCCAAAGCTAAGGAGTGAGGTCTCCAGAAAACTAAATTCAAAGGATGCATCATGTTTACTACAGCACTTGTGCAAAATCTACGCATAATATCATGTTTCAAGGTGAACAAGGATGACGTCAGTGGGCAATGATCAAGTGGTCAGGAGGGGGGGAGGGGGGGAAGGAGGTGCAATGTGCGATAACACTCACCCGTCGAACGGGGCCATGCGCCTCGAACTCCCTTCGAAGCTTCGATTCACTCGAGTCATAGTTCTGAAAATGAATAACCCATGAATCACATATCACAGGCCAAGTACATACAGCTTACGACTCGGGCCACGAACAGCGTCTTGAATGGATCACCGGTCACACTCGGATCATTCGCTGGATCCCCTGGTAAAGTACAAACAGGATTACAACGACATTGCATAACAATTGTTTCAGACACGAGGATTGCTCAGATGAGTGCATCTAGGGAACACGATGCAACATAGCCCCGCGGCGTTTACAACACACACACGCAACGACAGCTCAAGGCACGTCATCCAGGGTGTGAAGATACTAAAAGACATTGAATGGCTGCATATGGATGGGGGGCCACCGACAACGGCCTTGTTAAGGCCGCGTCGGCAAAGCCCTTGCAGAGAGTCGAGATAGTATGGTGTTAGCGGTAACATAAAGGTACGGATGGCCAGTGGCTGTATAGGTATATACTGTAAAGGCTTATTTGCTACTTGATATTACGAGCATGGATGGCTCACTTACATAGTGCGAGGTCTTGTTCGAGTTTGTAGGCGACTTGCTCCAAGCGTTCTTTCTTCTGCAAATAGAAAAACACACAAACATGATGAGATGTTCAGGGCGTCCCCGGGCGGCGATCGTAATGTAATCAGGGCTTGAATATTACATGCGCAGCAGCAGTGAACAGCGGCGACACAGCCGCATCCTGTCTTGAACAATGGACGCCAAATTCGCGAGAACGAACGGTCAGAGCGAGTAGAAGGTGAAGCAGGGGTGTGGGGAGGAGGTGGAGGAGGCTGTGCACAGCGCTGCTCATCAATACGAAGGAAGAGTGCAAGCAGCATCCGTCACAGGGCATGCAGGTGGCCGCTGAACGACGCTCTCTCCAAGGCGCGCAATGACGAGCGAACGCCAAGGCCACAACGGCCAATGTCGGCTACAGCATAGCGCAAGCAGCAGCTAGCAAAGAGCATGGCCTTATAGAGGCATAAGGATAAGCCAAGAGAGGAGAATCAAGGCAGAATCGATCGATGCACCTGCAGGCAGCTTGCACAAAAGCCAACAATTACGAGCATCTAATGACACAAGAGAACACGCCGACTAATGGTCGCATGTTGGCTAGCAGCACGAATCGGCGCCGCTGATTAAGCGATTACATGGCGCACTGATGATCAGGCCGATACTGCTGCTGATGCCTGCAGTGATCGAGCGTCGCTGGATGCATCTTCGGCAGATCAGGGCGGGGGCAGATGAAGCCGATCGCGATGATCGCTTTCCTCCGATGGTGTCGATAACACCTGTGACCGCAGTGCACAGCATGCTTTGCTCAACAGCAAGGGGGCGGCGGTAGCGAAGGTGGAGGAGGAATCGATGCATGCACTGCTAAGAAAGAGGACGCGCGGCTGCTTGTCTTCTGCTTCTTGCTCTCGTCGTCGTCGTGGTCGTCGGTGGTCGACGCATTGCGTATTGAGCAGCGGAGCAAAGCAATTGGCAATATGCGACAGGCCTGGCGGTTGCTGGCCCCTCTGCTTCTTCTTCAGCCCAAGAGCCCCCCTGCCGCCGCCGCCGCCGCTGCACACGTTTGACCGAGGGCAGCAGAAACGACGCAGAGGAGGAGCAAACCCGACACCAGGAGGAACAGAGCATCCCGCGGCGGCGGAGCACACGGCAGAGGAGTGCTTAGCACACGGCAGCACAAGTGCTCGACAGCGCAGCAGCAGCAGCAGAGGGAGGAGGCAGTGGTCGCATCTCAACGTGTGTTGTGCACGGCATCAGTAGCAGCCATGGATAGCTGAACCACCACGCTATACATCATGTCTCGCAAGTTCACGGATCTGCTGACCTTCTTCAACATCAATCGACCTGGCGGAGGAGGCGCCGGAGTGTACCGCCCAGCAGTCAGAAGGTGAGCACTGAGCACTATGTGCTGCGGGTTGCGTCAGCGCGGCGGCATGCCACAGCAGCAGCAGTGGTAGCGGCAGCTGACGACAATATTGTAACGCACGGGGCTAGTCCGCAGTGAAATGAGAACGTCATTTGCATCCCATATATACATATATACGCTGGCCGCATGTAGCATAGCAGCCAAGCATATCAGCATAGCGTATTATTAGTTACATGCACTGGTGCATCGCGGTTCGAGGCAGGATGCGCGTCATGCAATCGGACCTTTATTCTGCATCGCCGAGGACAGTCCAGCAGCCATGATCCAGTACTGTACGTCACAGACAGTGTGAGTTGCTTTCTTCAGCCCTTTCCAGCCCTCGATGAGAACCGCGCGATCATGAAGGGTTGCGACCAGTGTCGTGAGGAGAGGGCGCCTATACCGTCTCCTAGGGGGAACTGGGTCGAGATAATGCATTGCGCAAGAATGCTCATGGTAATGAGTGCTGGGGGCAGGTAGGGGGTGGGGGGAGTGGTGTTTGCGCAGTACCCCCACTGAGAAGCAACACCTTCGGCGGTTCCCATGAGAAGCAGTGAGAATTACACACTGATCGAGTAGATTGACGAGGCTAAATCGACCGACACGGGGGACGCCTGTTCAATGTCCTCGTTCGATCAGCAGGCAACGCACGGAATCAATCGATCCGCAAAGGGTCATCTGCATGCACGCACATGACCCTGTGCATGCGTTGGCTGCAGGACTATCTTGACCAACGGTCACCGCGCAGCGTCCCCCGAAATCACTGAAACGACCGCTGCTGCTCCCAAAATAGCACGGCGGTGGATGCGGTGGGGGAGCCCCCGGCGCAGGGAGAAGCGACGTCGTCGTCACTCGATCGCCGCGGGCCTCACCATCAGCATGCACGAAGGCCATTGCTATGCAACCCTCGCAGCCCGACCTTCCTTCATTACAAAATCTTTTAATAGCGATCGCTCGGAAAACATTATTTCACACCCTCGTTAAGCACTGCAGCGTACACGCGTGCACGACGAGGGAGTTAGGGGGCAGGCTACATTATGCACGGTGAGGTACACCATCGGAGGTATTCGTCAATGTGGCACCGCATGCCGTGCGACACCTGGCGGCAAGTGGGTTAATGATGGGCGGCCAGCATTCCAATCATATAATACGAGCAGCAGCCGGAGCGTAATGGCTAAGCCTCATCCTCCTCCTCCTCGTCGTCAGAGGGACAACGACGGTCAAGCATCGCAATGCTCACCGCTGCCGGCAGATACAAACGACACGATACAAGAGCCGCCTTCCCCGTGACGACACCGCTTAATGGCCTCCGGGCCCCAACTTCCCTCCGCATCAAGCACTGGTGACCGCCGCAGATCGAACGGGCGATCAGCACTCAATGATTACTGCCCTAAAATTACATTTGCCATGATGCGCAATATTGTATCGAAAATCAATACAAAATACAAACCAGAAGGTAGGCGGGCGTTCGATCACAAACATCGAAAACATGCACAGGAAGTGAAGTGCAACGTTCGACTGGCGCATTTCACCGCTAACTGCTAGAAACTATCTACATTTATAGCCAATTAGGACTAAACGCCGATCTAACTATTGCACGAGTGTTAAATTGATAACTTGTATGCATGTATAATACAAGCAAACACACTAATGCAGAGAATTCTAATGGATATACTCCACACAAATGGTCGCGTTACGATTATACACCGATCGCTATATGTTGTTACATTATGGGCCAACGAAATGACTTGGTTCATCGGCAATAAATGCCATTATTGATCATTGGAGGTTTTTTTTTTGTTAGCAATACATTATTGCGTGCTGTACGCGATCACTCTGAATGAAGAAGTGGCCGTGATATACAAGTGAACGTACCTTTCGCTCCTTGCGCTCCTCCTTCGTCTCGACGCGGGTCGGCGGTGGCGTGTCCTTAGGGTCCTGCAAAACACATCAGCAGAAAGTCAATTGCTGTCAACACCTCCAGCCCAAACCGCCCCTCCCTCTTCCCCTACCCCGGGCAGTCAACCCTTAATCAAGCACTGAACTGCCCCAATGTAGCAGATCCCTCGGGAGAAACAACAAACACAGTTTGTACACACGACGCAAAGTAAAACAGTCCACGGACGGACGGACAGAAAAAAAAAAAAAAACAAACAAACACAGACAAACAAACAAAATGGGAGAGTAGCGAAAGATCCTTGAGAGGTATCTCCTTTAAAAGAAAATCCCTTAAAACTAGCTAAAACATAAAAAGCAGAAATCAATGCGTAGGGATAACTGCATGTATCATTCTGCATGCCGGGTATCACAAGAAAACTGTATTACACATTACTGTATCACAACTTCACAAGTGCACTCATCGGCGCGAGTAAGCACTCACAGGTAAATACTGAATAGGGACAGCAAAGTCACATTGCACACGAAGAGTTCAGAAGGGTTAAACACTTGGGGGATCTGTGGAACATAGCGGGGAGCATAATGCCAGCGTAGTCATAACGCATTCCAACTTTAGGAAAGTAGCAGCCTTCATTACGTGGCGCATCAACGCAGGGAAATGGAAGCAGAAGGGTCCATGCAGACACAACGCAGCTCAAATTGCCCCAGCACAATAGCGATTCGACAGGCCATGCAGAGGGAGAAAAGGACGAGGCAGCAGCGAGAAGAGACATTTATGTGTGCAGCCAACCCGGATGGATGGCTCATTACTCGGCGTCGACAAACGCAGCAGCGCAGTATGGCAACAAGACACCAAATTGACACGACGCAAATTGAAAGGGGCACCGTGCAGGGTTGCGGCTGCTGCATCTGTCGCCGCTGAGCAGAAAAGCTAAGCAAGGAGCCAGCTGAAGAAGAAGAAGGAGCATCAGCATCGATGGATGGGTCAGCAACAGGCGGTGCTGCGGGCGTGCGATTAGAGCCCCTCGCCTGATTTACGCGTCGTCTCTTGCCCCACACAAGGGTCGTCTCCTCCTTCTTCTGATAAGAATGCTGCTGCTGCACAAAGTAAACTGACGACGCGGCGGCAACAGCCTGTTGTAATTTGCGCAGTGAGGCAAACGCTAATCAACGCTATAGCCTTTGATTGCGTTCACGTGCCATTGCTTAAGGACGACGTCGCCGGTCAGCGCAACGGAAGCGTCGTATAACACGCATCAAGTAGGGCGCCGCCGTCTCTGCCGTATACAGGCTGCATGCAGACGGAAGTTATGAGGCAGATACGCCGGACGGGCGTCTTATTAAACGCAAGGCACATTGACCAAGACGCCGGTCACTGCGGCTGATGACCATACGAAGGAGTAGGGCTACGGCGGTGATAACGACCAACGGCTTCTCGAGGGGGCGGGGGAACGCAAGCCGACGCAACGCGTATTGACATCGGATTCTGGCATGGGACCCCGAGGAGAGATAAGCCATGTTTATAACAATCTGCTGGCGTTCACAGACACTCTGCGCTAGCTGACGCAGTCGCAGACGAAGAAGCGGAGGCAGACAGCGTGACAGTAAGTCGCACATCCTCATCAGCCCAGAGCAGCAGGCAGCACGGTCACCGCACGCAGCTTCGACATTCATGCAGCCAGCGTATACACGGGTATAGCGGAGTGGCAGTATATATAAACAGCGGGCGCAAAAAGTTCGCCAACTGAAAGGCGTAATTAGCAAGACTGTGGCCGGCCGCGAGGCGTGCAGTGTTGAGCATGCTCTCGAACTCTGCTGGGAAGCACATCACTGCAAGCCGCCAGCAAATCTGACACATTATGTGCATAACACTCGCTCAGCTGAGGCTGTCGGGGCGCCCGCTCTGAGTTGTTGCATTCCGACCATATTGCTCGCCGAAGACGGAATTCAGGGCGCATATATACACACCCAAGCATCCGGCCAGAGGCCTGTTGAGGCCACCGAAGCTGATTTGGACCCCGCGGCGGCGACGGCGTTCGAGTGTCGGTGAAATCAAGCTAATCACAAGGGTGCTGCGACCTCGCTAACGGCTGCATTCAACCTCTTCGACGAAGAAAAGAATCGTGTGCATGCCCCAAGCAGCAGCGCTGGCCAGATAATAAAGGTGCTTCGATATGGCAGCTTTTATGTAAGCAGCCGGCAATAAGAAGCGCAAGTATTCCTCATCTACAAGTTTACAAGCAAACTTCTCGTAATCTGCATGAGCAATGGATCAATTCACAAGAAGCAGCGTAAGTGCCGAATCAGCAGAACAGGCCCGCAGCGCAACTTCAGCTCATAAGTGAAGTGCACGAAGCAGCAGATCGCGTATACATCTCATCTTCACCTGAACCAGTGGCCTCAGATGCCCGTCTACGACCCCAGAGCACGAGAACAGTTTCGGCAGGCGGCACTGGGCCGTCCAACCCGGGGCCGCCGAGCCAGCTGCGACAGCACGACTCTTAACAAGAACATACCGAGCAGCAGTTCGAGCAGTAAACTGCTGCTGCCTACGGCTGGATCGCCAGGAGCCCAGTCCCCAAACATCTCGCAGCCACCGTCACCGCTACCCCCGGGCAAGACCAACAAGCGACGTAGCTCGTTAGCTCCCACGACGTGGTTGAATTCTCATCCACATCGACTGTATGAAAAGTTACCCCAGTCACCGACACGCAGCAGCAACGACAGCGTGTTCTCTCTGCGCACGCCAGACTTGAAAATCGAGGACCATGCACAACTGGAGCTAGACTTTGGCAACAGACTAAATGAGCGACGTTCACTGCCAGACATCGGACTGCCCATGGGCAACTTGAGTCCCATAGAACAAGGGATACTTCTGAGATCACCGTGCCATAAACCTCTACTCAACAGCCCTCCGCCCATCCCAGAGGGTGATGACGAAGACGACGAAGAAGAAACGTCGTTGTGCCACAGTTTGTTGCAGCTCAGTGAAGGAGAATGTGAACGCCTGCGTGGAGGAAGCCAGCTCTCGATCAGGTAAGCATTGATTAAGCCCCGGCAGATTGATTAGTTCACCTAGGCCAAGGTAATATGTTTATGAGCGCATAGATAAGTGGGGAGGACAGCTGCAGTAGTAGGGCACGGCCCCCATGCAGTCAACCGCGGAAGAAAATCCATACGCCACCTTCGCGGCTGTTGTTGGCCCTGCAGCAGCAGCAGCAGCCAGTGCGGCAAGGAGCTAGCCTGAGCTGCTGCAGCTGTAGTGGATAATTCATGAAGCAGCACAGCCAAAGATGGACGGCGGCGGCACCGTTGATGAGTGAGCATGCATATGCAGTAGGAGCAGAGGAGCTGCCGCTGTCCGATGACCAAGATCACCGCAACAGCAGGACGACACCGCCCATACATACGGATAATTAATTCGGAGTACAACGGTCACTGCAAAGCGGCGACAGCAGGCGAAGCGCGAGAAGCGTGGTGCGAGCAGCATCGCCATGCATGGCCACGGTGCGAGTAGATGGCTGTAGCAGGAGCAACCGCGGCAGCGACGGACAGCTACAGCAAGAGGACACGGCTCAAGGCGTCTGAATAATGAACAAACCGACGACGGCAGAGGAATTAGCAAGCAACGAGCAACGGGATCACGAGGGATCTGCCAGGGCAGCGCAAGCGTGCTGCTGCAACTGCATGGGATGACAACGACCGAGTTGCTGGAGATCCGCAAGCCAAGTGGATAAGAAATCAATCTGCAAAAATGTACACGGTGCACGGAGGCATGGCCACCATTGTGACGTCCATTCTGGACAACATGTCATTGTGAGTTACCCGCTTGCTCTTGCTTATATATACCAGAGTACATGATATGCAGCGCTGAGATGAGTATACCGTACTCAGTATATACCGGGGTAATACTGAATGCGAGCCGCCTTCTGGTGAGGGCGGCGGAACCGTCTAAATGGCCTGCTGACGGCCGCGGTGGAATGCCGGCGTCAGATATCAGGCCGAGACCACGGTTGCTGACATGAATGCGAACGATCTCATGCATAGCAGCAGCAGTAGCATCGCCGTTCTTTCGCTGTGCATGGGGCCAGCAGCGCTGAAATGTCACCGCCAGAGCCATTTAATCAGCCGACTCACGCTGCGACGCATAGCCTCCTTCGCCGCGAGCCATTCTCCCGACGAATCCTGGCCAATTTCCACGCAGCAGGCACAGGACGACAATACATATACGAGCGAGAAAACGGCATATATGCACGAGCCATGCATGAACAAGAGCTCAGACTAAGTCTGCACAAGAAAAACAAATAAAAATATAGACACGGTATACATATCAAAATGAAAATCACTCGAATTCATGTAAATTGGTAAATACTAATGAGTAATGAGTGCAATGAAGCATTTGAGATGATCAATTAATGTGTGAATATCACTGAATATGCAAGTGTGTGTGATGTAACACCTCACAAGCATTTATGTATTGCTTGATCAGGCAAATTTCCAAGAGCCGAGCGAATGACGCAAGGAGTGCATGAGCCCCATAAGCCGACGCGCGAACGAATCCAGATGCATGACCATGCTATGATAGATGCCGCTGCTGCTACGTCGGCGGCTGCACGAAGAGCGATTGCAGCCGCGTTCGTTGATGATTAGCGCATGCCCTCCTCCGCCCACAAGTCTCACACATCCTTGAAGATGTGACCATCAATCGGAGCCGTGATGAATGGGAAGCAGGGTGCAATTACAGCATCGCGGCCTCAATCAGCTAGCATCATGACACTCTTCAATGGTAACAGCAGCAGCGGCGACAGCAGATGCTCTTCGCAATTCGGATCGATGTAAAATCAACAGAGCCCCTACCCACGACCAATGCTTCCAGCACCGCTCCCATAAGAACCACCGCTGAGCTACTGCAAGGTGGTCGGCGTCTCAAAAAAAAATATAAAATAAAATAAAAAAATGAAAAAAAAATAATCATTCAACATGAGAGATCAATCCCACTCATCCACGTGGAAGTGAGCGCATTTCTGGATCCTTTCGCAATAATTGGTGCATGGAATGAGGTGATATCAGAAGTTCAGAAGGAGGTTGAAAGCTCTAAACCTAAACCGATCAGTAACTTAAAGAGAGCCA
Organism: Capitella teleta; assembly: GCA_000328365.1. Taxonomy (NCBI): domain Eukaryota; kingdom Metazoa; phylum Annelida; class Polychaeta; family Capitellidae; genus Capitella; species Capitella teleta. The sequence continues at coordinate 165,534 of KB305005.1, read as the reverse complement.
AAACGCGCATTTCACCGTTGATTACCTGCTTGAAGGAACTGTCAAATGTCAAAAGCATTTGCGACCGGGGCTGTCTATCATACAGGCTGGTGGCCTCCCATGGGCGGCACGAGTTTTTTCCCCTTCATCCGGAATGCGTGTCCTGGCTTTGGGCTGAGGTCAATAATCACTTTAGCGTAATCGCTTTCACTGTGTAATGGGGTTAGTGACATCAGGGCTCGCTTTGTATTTAGTTTGATTCAACATTATCAAATGTAACGGTAATCGTGTTGAGTAGTCTCCCTCACTACCAATATGTTAAGTTTGTTAACCATGTTCCATAACCTGGTGGCTGCATTTCCCTTCCCTGTGGTGTATTGTACACACTATTTTGCACCTGAGGCTGACTATTACATGTAGCAGTAATGTAAACCGTGTCATAAAATTTCTGTCAAAATGATATGTTATCTCCATAATTCACCCTGACAATGTGTAGTTGATGAGCACGTACAGAACGCCCAACCAAACAAAATCATGCATCATCAATCACTGTCGGATTATTATTTATTACCAGCAGTTAATTTTTTACCTTTGCTGATACAACACTCGCGTAAACATGTACACCTACTCGTCTTCTGCGCATCAAAGCAACTCGAAAATTCCCTCGAAAATTTCCTGGCAAAAGTTATCGATCTAAAATGCTTCTAAAATGAAAATTCTTAATATTTAATAAAGAAAGAACATGCATTAAAGCCAATAAAATAAATTGAAGTGATTGCATCGTAATAAAAAATTATGTGCACATACCCACGATAGCTAGAACACAAGAGAGACCAAAGCAAGAGTGTAAACTTGTTATTAATGGATTCTTCCCTATCATTAGTTGGCAAGCCAATTTCTGCCTTACCACGGTCTTGTTCCAGATTGACTTGGACAATGAATAATTATAAATTTATAATGCAACTGTTAATTTGTTATCGTAAATAGTTGATCAAAAATGTCGGTTCTCAGAGCCATAAATCTATGACTTGCCATTAATAACTGATCAATACGAAATGTTGCCAGATATAATTATGTCTCCTCTATCAGTGCATAGGCTCTAAGTCTAATTAGGTGAACACCTGTAATGATTCTTATTCATCGCCAATTCATATTTAATGAGGAAGTATTTAGTTGGAGTAAATATTTTTTTTTCTTATTAATGGTATGATCATAATCTAACATTGAAGATTCAACTATTACCGTGAGTCTTCAAACATCATACCCGTCTATAGTTTATAAATCTTTACATGTACAAGTACTACATTTTTATGACTGCAATAACTAAGACTACTACAGTACAGAGTACAAGTCTTGTACAATTTTTCAGTACTACATGAACTTGTCAAGGCCAGCAGGAATTACTTCACGGGAGGAACTTACTATGGGCTTCTTGGGACGACTTCACTTCATACAATCATAACGCGCCTTTCATAACCCATGCATTTTAGATGATTTCAATGCAAACTAAATAGCAGTCGTAACTCACAAAGTATGAATTAAATATATGACAATAGCAAAGGTTCCCTGAACTTGCGAATCGATGAAAACGTGGAACTGGGGCAAAAGAATAATATAATTATTGATCAGAGAAAACTGAAGAAAAGAGACGATCGATTCGGGCCACTCCACACAGAAAATCATAACGCATCAAATATCGCAAACAAAGCAAAACAGGTAGTTTATAAGGAATATAGGTTCACCTCTACATTACTTATGGTATTTTAGGGCATATAAAACAACCAGGGATGGGAGATATTACCTCGAATTCCGACAGATACTGCGCAACTCCAGCGTAACGAAATTCCTTCTTCTCCGAGCGAAGTTTGTCTGTCGGCACAAGGTAAGGGATTGGATCGCGCGGGGCGAACAACCCCAGCAGATTTTGTGGCAAATATTGAGTCATTGCGACGCCTGGGTGGAATTACTGGGTAAATCCAGTGTTTTTAAGGAGTGGCGACCGCGTCTAGTGGTAGAATTGGGCCTCTTTTCGCTGCGTTTCGATTCCCGTGTGCTCAGCAATGGCGTGTCTCACCCCGATCCCAACCGACCGGCGTCTGCAGCCGAACTGCATGAAACGAGGTGAGCGTGTTCCTCCGCGCTCTGCGCTCAGCCTGTGCGGAGATTCGCCGGCATCATTTGAATGGGAATTTTCTCTGACACAAATACCATTGTCATTTTTAATTAGTATGAATAAGTATGACAGCCCCGTGTGATTCATTTATTTGATGTTCATTCTGAATTTGATCGAAATCGAGTGTTAAGTTCCTGGGATCGGTCGACCGCCTCACCGCAGCACTATTTTGTTGCAGAATTATGGATCAGTCTTCTTGTAAAAGCCCTTCTGATTGGTGGAGAGGTCAATGCTGAGTTTTGCAGTCCTTTTGTAATATTTTGCTGTACTTCACAAATATCATAGATTATCCGTATGAAAATGTATGAACATACAATTTTTCCTAATTAGGACAGGCTTTTACAGCTCATAGATCACACGTGGGCAAAAATGGTGAAATCAATTTCTCTGGTGGCAGCTGACCCATTTTTCTCCAACCAATCAGAATGGTTGTTACATTTACTCTAGTGATGGGAATGATGAATATTGCTCCGCATTAAAGGGGTCGAGATAAACACAGTGAGCATGGAGCTGTCAAAGGAGCAGCGCTGCTCTACTCTCGTTCAATGCAGCCATGCCAGGTCTCTCTCGGTCGACTTAACCACGGATCTGCGCTAAATAAGGATGCAGCACTCTAGTTTCATCTTTATCTACGCATTCGGAATAGTCCTATTCCCACCGCGGACGCCATATTGCGCTTGTTAAGACAACAGTGCCGCTCTACGCTGTGTTAAATGTCAAAAGCTGCTATGCCGTACTCTTAAGTGATCGTGTTGACTGGTTTTTGGGAGGACATTTTTGTGGGATTATTCTCCAGAGAGGACTGTTGTCATGGAGGTCGCCATGGCAGGGTTGGAAGGCAATGGAGCGCCACCACCCATGCCCCCTCCCTCTTACATGTCCACCACTCGGATGAATATGAACTCTACCCTTCCTAATTCCAGGTCATTCCCAAAGCTGACAGATGAAGACAATCTCCACCCTGATGATAATCAAGGGACTGGGGGAGGTGACTACGAGTGCTCGGAGCGTGTGGTCATCAATGTTAGTGGACTCCGCTTCGAAACCCAGCTCAAGACTTTGAACCAGTTCCCCGAGACTCTTCTAGGAGATCCGCAACGCAGGAACCGATACTATGACCCCCTCCGCAATGAGTACTTCTTTGACCGTAACCGACCAAGCTTTGATGCCATTCTGTATTACTATCAGAGTGGAGGTCGATTGCGAAGACCTGTGAATGTGCCACTGGACGTCTTCTCTGAGGAGATCAAGTTCTATGAACTTGGTGAGGAAGCAATTGAGAAGTATCGTTGTGATGAAGGCTTCATTCGAGAGGAGGAGAAGCCACTGCCTGCCAATGAGTTTCAGAAGCGTGTATGGCTACTGTTTGAGTACCCGGAGAGCTCAATGGCGGCCCGTCTCATTGCAATATTTTCAGTGTCCATCATACTACTTTCCATTGTCATATTCTGTTTAGAGACCCTTCCAGAGTTCAAGCGTTATCGCGTGGTGAATGACACCGTCAATGGCACTGGAGAGGCTATTGAGGCTGATGACATCCCTAAGTTCAACGAGCCATTCTTCGTCATTGAAACCGGATGCATTGTCTGGTTCACCTCGGAGCTTCTAGTGCGGTTTGGTTCTTGCCCCAACAAACTGCTCTTCTTCAAGAACATCATGAACCTTATTGACATTGTTGCCATCATTCCGTACTTCATCACGCTGGGCACCGTTATAGCAGACGAAAACCGCTCCAACAACCAGGCCATGTCCCTTGCCATCCTCAGAGTCATTCGATTAGTGCGCGTTTTTAGGATATTCAAACTCTCCCGACATTCAAAAGGTTTACAAATTCTCGGCCAAACACTGAAGGCCAGCATGCGGGAGTTAGGCCTACTCATCTTCTTCCTCTTCATCGGAGTGATATTATTCTCGAGTGCTGTGTACTTTGCAGAAGCTGACTCTGAAGACTCCCACTTTAAGAGTATTCCAGATGCCTTCTGGTGGGCTGTTGTGACCATGACCACAGTAGGTTATGGAGACATGCGACCTATCGGCGTTTGGGGCAAGCTGGTCGGGTCGCTTTGCGCCATCGCTGGTGTGCTGACCATTGCGCTTCCGGTGCCCGTCATTGTTTCCAACTTCAACTACTTCTACCACCGTGAGACGGACAATGAGGACAAGCAGAACTATGTGCACGTCCAAAGCTGTCCAAACTTCCCTCGAGGTGGAGGGGGTGGCAAGCAGGGCTCGCTTGACTCAGCGGATGACAGCTGCTCTGACATTATGGAAATGGAGGAAGGGGTCAGCCTGAATCCCTGTCACATGGACTCCAAGCAGGCCAACCACACGAAGGCTCCCTCCAGCGTCAACAACCTCAGCATTGAGACAGACGTATGACTAGGCCGGGTGTAGACACGTTTTCGTGTA
>KB305005.1:141235-160923 GCA_000328365.1 Capitella teleta | reverse complement strand
CTTCTCAGTTGAAAGACTTGAGGGCACTTTGCCTAAACCCCTTGACTGTATATATATTTCGAATAGTTAAGATGGCAGGTTAGCATTATGTCCATAATCCATTTTCAATGCGTTTTTGTACCTGATTATGAAGCATGCTAATCATATGTTATAATCGCCCTGAGATTTGCTGATCAGGTTTTTCGCTCATTCATGTATATGTACATATGGAAGAGGCTTATCTCAGCCTCATGGTCTGTCTATATATGATCCTATGTGCACTTAACGCCTGCAGACAGAAGCTCGTTTCCAAAACCATGATGTACCATTAATCTTGTTAGTTCTCTCTATCTCTCTCCCCAATCCTATGCTATATAGAGTATGAGGCGGACTTTAATTATTCTTCTTTCCCTCTCTCTCTCTCTCTCTATTCTATGCTTGTTACCCAGTTGTATAGTAGGTCATTCGGAGAGCTAGTTTTGAGTGAATGTTTGTTGTTGATTGTTAAGTTTCTGTTATGAATGCTGACCATATATGATGTGATTGTTTAAGTTGCTAAATCGTGTTAATCGTCTGCACATGAGTTGCTGCCGCTCGTCAAGTGATGAAAGTGCTTTCAGTCGGATTATTTCAACCGAGCGGGCTGAGCTGTTATTCTCTGTGAGAAATGAAATCTCCTGCGAACGAACGGACGTCGGATAAACTTCACCACTTCTTCTTTTTCTTCTTCTTCCTCTTCTTCTCCTTCTTCTTTCTGCCCTACTTCTCTTCCACTACGGCTGTGTCATGTGCTCATCCGGATACTTAACGGATACCCCTCCTTCTGAACCATCCCCTCATCACCCTCTTTCTCCTCATCTGGATGACGTCAGCGCAGGGATGGAGAGTGAGAGAAGTACTCCTCCCAAAAGCCCCAAAGCAACAACAACTTGCCCGCTACACACTTCCTGGTGGGTACACTAATTATTTGCTTAATTATTGCGCATACATTTGCTTGTGTAATTAGCGGGCTTGGAGGTCCTGCGTGTCTGCTGTCACATCTGTTTTGCGTGCATAACTCATGTTGCATTGCGGAATTTGTGGCCGTCCCCATGTGCACGATCAGGGCTGCGAGCATGCCCCCCACCCGTGAATGGGAGGGGAGAGGGGCTGGTGCTGTGGATCGCCCGCTTAATTGCTCCATATCGCCCGTCGCATGGCGCCGTCGATCAATGCAAGAAGCACTATTATGCTCTGTATCGCATTCGCATATATAGAACACGTTGCACCGTGCTTCCAGAAAGCCCCTTGCCCCGTATAGATTACATTGCGTCATCGCTCCATTCGCTTGCAATTGGCGAGAGAGTACGTGAGTAGCGACGCTGGTCGCTAACTTGCTATAGCGTAAGCATGGGCTCATCGCAGACGTGCTTGCGAGACCAAACGGGGATCAGCGTTGTTAATTGCCCGTTCTGCTGTCATGAGAGTTGCAATATATCACGACATTGTATATGCAACTGACAATGGTGAGGGATCATTGGTATCACGGTAATCGCCGACATATAGTCCGCCGCTATGTCGATCCCTGATCCGCTGCTTAAGCGCAGACCTGCGACTGTTAAGAAGCAGCTCATCCATTCGGCGGTTGACGCCGCAGACTGATCCCTTTGATTATATTCTGTTATTCTGCAAACTCTTGGCTTCGTCGATTACACGGATGACTTGCCGATCGATGAGCAACACGTCCAAGTATTGTGTTTCGTCTGACCCCCGTGAAGGGTTGATCCAATTCGCAATTGGAATCACAGCATCAACTTGTATGCTTAATTAGCTAATTTTAATTTCATTCTCTGAGCTGTGAATATTTCCTGAGTATAACGCCAGAGCTGTTTGTATGCAACTTGCAGCATCTTTGGGCGGGGCAACGTTTACTGCTAAAAGCATTCAGTGGCATCATGAAATATTATGCGTTCTGATAAATACATTTGATGTCTTGTACCGCCCGCGGTGAGCTGGCGTTCTCCGCTCTTAGTCTTAACTGCCTACCTGTCCTAACACCTGAGTGTACAATCTGCAGGCGCATAACGTAAATCAGCTTCAATTCGCTCTTCTGGGCTGCCTCCTCCTCCTCCTTAGGCTACTGCAGCTTTCTCTTCTCTGGCTAACCGTTCCAGGTTCTCTGATTTCTATATATCCATGTATTTTCATCAAAATTATGTGGCATTGGAAAAAAAGTTCCACTATTCGGAACCTCAAAAAACCCAACATGAAAGTGTATTCCTTTCTACCAAGCACAATACTCTGTGTAAATGCTATTTGTTAATGCATTTCCATATTGCAGACGATAAGCTGTGGCCTGGATCCCTGGAGATATACTATACCATTGCCTTGTAATATGTGTGCGTAATTCCCCCGTCATCATTGCTAGCTCACTTGTATTTATAGCGGTTGCGTATGTTGCCATGCCCCCCCCCCCACACACACACACACACAATGTACGTCAGTGCAAGTACACTGCACAGCAATGCTGCTGAGTGTTGCTGTCATTAGTCCAATTTAGGTGGATGATGCTATTTTGTGATAACCATTTGTATGGACGCTTGTTACATAATTGCTATTACTTAGCGGTATTCTACGCGTAGTCGATAGTCACCGTCATGTCTAGGCGCCGCATTATACAGAGTGGTCCAAAACTAGTTAAAAAACTTTTTATACTCCATGTTTAAAAAAAAAAACAACTCCAGAATTTGCTAAAATGTATCGATTATTCCAAGCATTAAGCCATTAACTACCTGGTCTGGATTGACTATGTTATTCTGTCCCGATTTATGCAAAGAAATCAAGCAAAAAGTCAATTTTGAATGAGGGAGGAACATTTAAATGCGAATGGTGAGTGATCGCGAAGAGAGCTAAATCAGATGAGCCCCTGAACGAGTATTCAGGAATGTCATCTCTTGCATGGCCCTTCTGCCCCTTCAATACAAACTCCCTGCTTTGCTTTGATTTTTGGAGATAAACATTAGTGCTACTGTCACAATAATGACACTCTCAAGACTCAAACGAAACAAAAGTACGAGTGCGTTGCCTTAATTATTCGTTCAATGAAGTTTATTCATGGTCCGGGCCCTGATGGCCGCCAAAAGTGGAAATATCGTGGAATGTTGAGTGCACGTTAAGTGAGATGAATCGGCATAAATGTTGATGAAAATCATGAAATTGTAATATAAATTATAGGAAAAGCAGCATGACATGTTAGACTAACCCTACCAAGTATTTATTTCTCTTATCTTTGTGTGATTTTTACATTGCAATCTGTTTTGTAACACTTTCTCAGAAATGCGCAGCGTCATTGAAAAACATTGAGATCTCTAACATGGAGTAGATAGACTACTTTTGGCCCACTTTGTATTTTGTGAATTTTGTCATCTCATCAAATAGCCATCAGTGGAATCAACTGGAATGTCTTGGTGTACAATAATTATACAAGTATTAAGGGTTAACAACACCGCTCCTCCCTCCCCTGTTTTCCTTAGATACCCCTCCCCTCCCCTCCCCGGCTACAACTTTTGTAAATTTAATTAAATTTCTTTGTTTTTGTTTAATTTCAGGTTTTATGTGTGTACTTTAGTCATGAACCGAAAACATTCCAGTGGAAACCATCGAGTATTTACCATGACGTCGATACACACCAATCCAGTGAGTATAAGATTAAAGTCATTGTATAATCTACTAATGGTATCACACCTAATTACACCAATACTCACTCAACTCATGTGTCAATTCATATCTCACAGTACTTCAAATTTGGATACCTCTATGAATAATTGTGAAGTTGCTCTCGCTTTCTCCTCGGATGAACTGTTCCAGGTGTCTGCTGCTAGGGCCCAGTTTCTGGAATATCAAATATATCATATTAAACCCACGATTGCATCCTGTTGTCTGCCACAGAGGCATCTGTCATGAGTGCAATCATAGCTATATCAGTCTTTTGAAAACAATAGACACACAGGAATGACAGGATGTTGTTGGTGAAAACAATTAATTATGGATCTGATACAGAGGAGTATTTGCGTGAAGGATTCAGTTTATTGACTCAGGCTGTATGTGTTATAGGAATGCAAATCCCTTCTCGGGAAACCTTTAGTCGGCCATGCGTCCTCTTTCCTCCGCGTGCATGTACCACAAATTATGTCCTCCATCTGATCGGGACCATTTGCATCAAGGCCTTTGGCGTATTCGTTGTCCGAGGAGCATCACCCTGTTTCGGATGTATATGCATGTGTTGTGCTAATCCACTGGAGGCCTCGGCTATTGGCGTCATTCGTAGCTAAGTGTAGGGGCACGCCGCTTCGTGATGCGCCAATGCTCGCGTTTTACACATCGTGGCGAGGAGGCACAATCAATAGCGTGTATATGCTGTGTGCAGGAGGAGGAGTTGAGGTGGAGGCAATGGCCACAGGACCTCCTCTTCTCCGTACTAATCAATCGTGTATGTACATGTATATATTGTAGTACCAGTAGTAGTAATAGTAGTGTTGGTCGTTATTGTGTGTAGTTGTTGGATTGGCATAACTGTACGTCAGTCAACCCCGAAATGATCTCTTCCTCCTGCCGCGTACTCCACTGATGGAGATGATGTCTGTCAGTCGGCTGTTGTTCAATTGGGTCGCTGAATATTCCCACCAGCTGAGAAGCTATGCTCCGCATATTCCATCTGTCGGGGGAGAAAAACCTGCATACTAAATTGCGTCACGTTCCTGTATTTCTCTCTAAAGCTTTTATGCTGCATAACTCGTCAGCAGAGAAATATAGTGCTATGAATTGAAGGGAGTGAGTGCTATGAATAATTACAGCATTTTATGGCACTGAGTGACCAATTTGTTTTGTTCTCTTTAATTCGATATGTCTCCACATGAAACATGCAATGATTTCCAATTGTGATAAATTGATAATCATTGAAATAGGATAATGAGCGATAATTGGTTGTTTGCGTGGCTGCAAAATGACCCTTGATCGGCGTTTGGCTGTGGGATAAAGCTCGCCTCCCACGCTCAGGCTCTGACCCCGTCTGTATGCGAGGAAGAGGAAGAGGAGGGGGCCTGTTTGGCCTCCTCCCTTTCCTCTCAGATGCAGGAACAATAGGGTTTAGGGTGAGGTCCTTCGGCATAATATTCTATGTATAGGATATTAGTCTCCAGGGTATTGGGATAAAAGTATTAAGAAAAAACACCGCTGAGTATATTCTAAAAATACCTCAATGGAATTGCTCAAGAGATATGATGTAATTCTTTTGCATCATCAATTAATGGTAAACTAGCGATTTGCGTTATCATTGGGATGAATGCATCTGGCAATCGCTTGTGCAGGCGTGCCGATAATCGAAGACTGTCATTGATCATAGTTGTCAGTGCAATTCTTATAATGCTTGATTGTTGTGACAATTCGCAAGAAATGACTGTGGGTTATGAATGGGACCCTTGCAAAACCAGCGACAAGCAAGAGTGCACGTGCACTGGGCGTCATATTGTTCACCTTACGAATCAGGGCATTCCCTGCGAGCATCTAGTGCCTCTACTCCTCCTACATGAGTATAGTATCTTGAAGAGGTGCATGAGGAGGAGTAGACCTGCTTGTAATTGGCTCTGAATTATACACGAGTAGCAATACTCGCGGCGCCTCCTGTCCTGTCTGCCCCTACCCCATTCCCTATCCCCACCACCACTAGCAACTGTGCATGAAAAAATACCTCGCTCCTCTTCCCACCAGATTCCTCTCAATCGACCTGCGCGTGTAATATTTAGCAGCCTGTTGTATTGACTGCTGCTGGGTGCATTCCGTGTCGCTCATCAACTTGTGTTGAAGCCATTTTCCTTCGCCTCCTCCGTGCAGAGCAGACGACGTCGACGACGAAATCGAATTGATTACGGAGGCTGAGGAGGAGGAGGAGCAGCAGGAGGAGGAACCCTCCCTATCTACATCTTGCTTGCCCGGGCCCTGGTCGATGTACATCGCTTGTGCAGCGTCCCTCTGCAGCAGCAGCAGCAGCAGCACATGTCATTGCGTCGCTCTGCATTATGGATGCCGGAATGCGGCAATTGCCTCGTCGACCAGCAATCTCTGCTCTTTGCATCCAGTCCCTGGGACTCCAAAAGGTCATCGAGTAATAGTGCCTATCTCTTTCTCTCATAGGCCACGTGTGCTATACTAAATATGTGTTATTATTATACCCCGTGGCATATCAGCATATGTCACTATTGCAGTATTGCTAGCTGTTATACACATGGGGACAGATCTTGTTTTTCCTTGCATTGTTCGGGTTGTGTGTACACACATTCCAAGCCATAAATTGTTTGGCAAACGATGTACACGAAAAGTTATAACTCCGGAGAGTGTAAACAGCGTTGTTGTCTGTCCATTATTGCTATTAGTATATTGCATAATGCGTCAGAGCTCTGCATGTTCATCTCATTGCAATATTGACCCTGTGCTGACAAGGTCCATGTGCAATCCTTCTTGCGCCATCGTGAATTATACAGTAATTAAGAGTTGGCCCTTTCAGTGCTATATACTTTTGTATTACTGTCAATCATCGATTTATCGTTGATAATTTAGATTTGATATCGTGGATTTTCATCATTTAAATTCATTTGATGCCATGCTGTTTAGCTAAAATATTATATATAGATGATCAGATTTATTGACAAACACGCCTAGAGGTTGAAGTCCCAAGTCTGACCTGTGTCCACTTCATATGTAAGTCCTCTTCACTCACTCCACGGGTTCCTGGTTGCAATTATTAAGCTGTGAGGTGAAAGAGGGATCATCCACACTGTAGGTGTATAACTGTTTAATAATCGCAATGGATTTAAGGTCAATAATAATCATGGGCTCGTTTGGCAATTCGCGCATCCCCATCGATAACTCTTTGTATTTTTCTGATCTTGGATTCCGAAACGCCGAAGTGAAGCGGATCGCCTGCAATATTGAAGCTCTCTTCTTGCGCTGCTTGATCCGGTGATTTCTTACTCCTTCTCAGTTCATCAAATCGATCATTATAGATTGTTGTTTCACTTTTTCATGCTCTTAAATCTTCACTGGCCTCGCATAACGTGAAGTATTTAGCCCCACTCCAAGCTTAACCTGATCATCAGAATTATGTCGAGCTGTTAGATCCGTATTCGGATAATTCTTCAACTTCAAGGTCATTCATTCATCGGTTATGACATTTATTTTATACTTTTTTTCCCCGAGTGAGTGAGTGATCATTATTCTCTCCTCTCTCCCTGAGTAATTATGTTTCTCAAATAGTTTGCTCATTCAATAGTGAGCTCATGTATAATTGATTAATTATTATATAATTAACTCAAATTAATTGGACTTGCGTGTTTGTCGGTGTGAACCATACCGTGCGCATTGCTAACATGAGGAATTGAGGATATATTGTGCTCGTATACTGCTTATCTGTTCTCAGTTTACCCACTGTCCTCCTACGTATAACAGGCGCTTAATGCATATAGATGTATAGACGGATAACCATCTCGATCTGCGGTCTCTGCCGTCGGTTCCCGTAGACAAAGCAGCAGGCTAAAGAGTGAAGTGCCGTCTTATCCAATCATAATGAAGCTACCATGCTTCGTTTAATCCAACGAGCAATGTTTACGCAAGCATTCAGCTGTGAGACAACTCAGTCTGCTGCACTGGTTCACGCTGAATGTACTGTAGCATTTAGGGAAGGTCGGGCGTTATGTAGTACAGCTATGCTACTATAAGTATAGATATCGTATTTAATGGAAACCACATTGCAGCCTCTTCCTTCCTCGTTTCGAGGGATTCCTTCGTTCGGTTGATGTTTGTGCTTTGATTGATTCTGGGGTTACCGTTAACCGAGCTCGTATGTCTGCGGCCGCAGGGTAAACACCATGCTATTGCAGACTATTGTTGTTCGCGTGTGTGTCGTAATACTCATGCATTGCACATTGAATGTCCAAGTTTAATTCTCACTGCATGGCGGCCGATATCACATGTCAATGGGTGCTATAGATACGCGTAGAAATAGATCCATGTAGCTATAGCGGCGTGATTGCGCATAAGTGTTGCCAATATGGGAGCTAGCATTATAGATGTTTCATTGCCCGCAGCCGTCTACACTCAGTGGATCCGGGGTCTGCTTCATCTGCTGCTCTGTTGTTATCATACATCGCTATGTCGCGGGACGTAATGATGAGCGCGATTTATCCTCCGTCGCTGTCTCCATGGAGACGCTCATAAATCGTTGCCATGACACCCAATCAAGCGCAGAAGCCTTGCAATGGCCCATCTCCTCTGGTTCGGAAATCGAATTCGGTGTTGATCGCTGATATACACTTGAACTATCTGCACTTGAATTCAATCTGATGGTTGTCTGTATATTTCAGCATATCGGCTTATTGTGATCTATTGATTTTACAGCATCAATGGGGCGACCCTGGTCCCGGGGTTTTCTGCCAAATTGCCAACACGCAAACCCTGTATGGTACGAAATCATTACATCCTTAAACAGTGTATTATAACATTTATATATACTTTTACCAATAAAACTCCCTAATCACAGTCTGTCAGCGTGACCGTCGATTGGGCGGGCGATTCCTTCTCCTCCTCCTCCTCTTCCTACTCCTCCTCCTCTTCCCCCTCTTCGTCCTCCGAAGCGCACCTTAGACAGATGCCATTGATGTGCAGTGGACGACGCAAATGCTTATCCATTGGTTAATTAAGGCGGCGATCGATTTCGACGCATTGCCACCATAGGTCGTTCGCTCTGTTCTGACCTCTCAGGAATTCAACGCCCCTTCCCCCCTCTCTGTGTGACATAATTTCGCGAATCTCCTCCTGTACATTTGCTGTAATTGCTGCAGCACTTACAGCAGGAGCATTTATGATGTAATACGATTGACTTGGATCATTAAGAAACTGTACGAATATGTAGCTACATGTATATAGGTGTGGGCAACTATATTATAGGGTATGATAATTATTATCACATGATATATTGCACATTTATTTCCTTTATAATTTTACCTTGTGAATTGTCTCTTTAAGCAATCGCTGACTGTTTAGCTTAACATATTGTTTGAAGATTTTCACTTGGTAATTTGTTGGGTATGTGTACTTTGATATTGGAATCCATGCTATTTTCCACAATTGGAAGTCAGTTTTAACGCGTACCAAGGATACGTGTTTTGTGGACTCGTATTCAACAATTTGATGCTATACCGTTGCCAGCATGCACCTTCGTCTCGTCTTCTTGGCCATCAAGTTGAACCGAGGTCTATGTTTTCGAACCACTGTCTTTTTCTCTGCATTGTCAGCATGTATCTCCCACCGCGTATGGGTTATGGATGTCAATTCGGTATTGAGCACTTGGCCGCTATAGATCCTCATGATTTTCATCATCTTAGCCGGGGGATTGGTCGACCAGGCGTGTTGGGGTTAATTTTTTTTCTGCTGATCAATGCGAGGTGGCTGTACTTAGCTTCGCTTCTCGGAAACAAGTCCGTTCGAAATCCTTCTTCGTGAATTAGAGTGCAGCATTATTTTTCCATCGCCGAAATACTCGCGATCTTCTTGTATTTATTGATGGAAAGTCAACTCAAGTAAGTTTCCTTCTTCTTCCGCTTGACGAACCCAAGGACACACTCCTTGAAGCTGTCGATTGGCAGGCCAGTTTTACACGTATTTGGACCAAGCACGGCTTAGCACTCTACTTGTCTCCTTGCAGAATGAGTTCAAAAGGTTCACATTGGTGTTGAGCGCAAACGGTTGTCTGTGCTATCTTTGTGGAGAGGCTCTTCGACTGTCGAGTGCACCATGCTAAAATTCGACTCATACCAGATGTATTTCTTTATGTAGTGTGTATCTTGTAAGCAACTGTATGTATGACATTGTATGTACGTGTTCATTAGCCAGGAATCAGAATGGTCGGTTTAATCACTCTTAATGAATGTGTAATGAGTCTTATGACCCGGACGCCCTTTGTCTTCAATGGCGGACTAACTATGTACTCTTAATTAATCAAAGCCTCACGTATTCCCCACTTATTACGTCACACAGTCTGCAGGGGTTGAGTATGATGAACGTGGTGAAGCGATGGGCGGGTTGGCTGCGTTGTCATGTTGTCAGGTGTTCAGTTAACGTTGTTTCAGTTCTGGTGTCTGCAAGGTTTTCTTCTTGTAGCGACTGAATGTATCGTTGCGCCCTCCTCCCCGTGTTCCCCGCCCCCTTTCCTCCTCGGGGACCTTAACCGCGGTGTTGTCGCTAGAGACCTTGAAGCGGTGGCGCCCCGGTCGGAATACCTCGCCATTTCCCTCCTAATTGCCTATTGCGTCATGTTCTATCGTGTGCTCGGAGATTCGTGGGATTTCGAGAGGTCATTCTGCGCTTCCACTTGGATTTATACACGATGGGATTTTCTATCAATCTTATTCAAGTCTTATGTCGGTTTCGATGATAATAGTGTCATTGATTATCGATTGAGTCTTATTTCCCTTGCTCATTGGCGGTTGTGTTTCGAGCAATTAACATATTGCTTTCCCCCTGTGAGGAGTAGGAGGCTCCCCCTCTCATTACGCAGGCGAACCATGTTTCAGCCGATCCACTCCACGTCGATTGCGTAATCATTCATTGACGTCATTCGGTGTGCTTGTACTTTTGCCGATCAGGAGCCGGAGGTATGCAATCAATTTGCGTATGAACTCATACGTTGGAGTTGGTGCATTGACACGGTGTATAATCATATGCTATGTATTAGAATGTGCACCAGTGATTAAAGATGACCATATTCATTTCGAAATCATTTTAGATAGATTCTATGGGCTTTTGTGAGTGATGTGAGAACATTTTTGAAAATTTTTGTCAACTGTCAATTTTTTTCCAAAACAAATTAAAATACGAATTTCCTGCTCAGACAGACTACGTACAGGGCGGCTTTGTAAATATCCACAGTTCTAGAACTCTATGCATCTGACCGGCCTTATTTCCAAGTATAACCATAACTAGATACTTTGAGCTGAGTATTCTGAGGAATTGCCAGCCAACTAACTATACTGGGTATAGTATCCAAGTCAAAGGCCAGACTAAAATCATTTCACAGATCATCCTCATCATTTCATCATTTCAGAGCGGAGTCGCTTCACGGAAATTCCCGAATCAACTTCTGTTTTTTATTGCACTATTTTTATTCCAAGTGACTCCGCATTAAGTGGGTGCCACTCTCTGCTCTGCTGTGACGCGCGCGGTTATCCAATTAGCGATACGTCAATGCTGCATAACAAAATGTACGTGTATACATGTATATACACGCGTGATTTCTTTAATTATGATACCAAGCATACTTGCCACGTGTCCACTCCAAATGAGTCAACTAAACAGTTAAACAATTAAAGGCAATTTCAAAGAGAATGAGAAATCCACTGTTTTAGCGGGAATTATAACCGTGGCACTCGCTATAAAAAATTTTTAACTTTGGCGTTTGCCGGCTCCAAGTTAAGGTGAGCTCAAACGCCGAGTCCTACGAGTGGATGGCAGGAGTCAGAGCGTGGACGATGGAAGGGTATTTAGGTAGCAGATTCCTGGATCTGACATCCACTTTTCTGTATCAACCTGGAACGTTTTATACACGCATTTGGATGGATATGCAAACGTATCGTCTAAAAATATGTCAGTCAAATGGCGTATTTGTCTTTTGGGATGCATCCTCCTCTATCATCCGTCACTAGTTCAAAACAAAAATGCACATATACATTTGTGTCTATACACGGATTAAACGGCTCAATTCTGTTTAAAAGCCAACATGTGCGCTTGTACTTGGAATATTGGTTATGTGCACTGGGTGGTGTTGCAGTAGGATGAGTGCCCGGTGTCGGATTGCTATTTAGCGTTTCTCGTTGCCCTAAAACAGAACCTTGTGATATTTCTCTTCCTTAACGAGACCCTGCATGTCCTGAACTGCTCGTTCGATCTCCAATGATTTCTGCTTCGTTTTCTCCGGGTGGCGCCCTCTAGCGGCCACAAACTCTGGTTATAAATGGAGGAGAGCAGTCGGTGTGGCAGCTCTATCAGGCGTCTGCATTGGCCTGCGTGACGCCTCTCGTGTCCCTCGCTGCGTTGGGATTCCCCGCTGCCTGGCATTCTGTCATCATGATCATTCAGCGTGAACATCGCTGTCATAACGCATCTATTATGGATCATAACGCACCTCACTTGAATCATCTATCGCACTCAATGCCACCTATTCACAGTGGCTTCGAAGTGTAAGACCATGTTCTGTATTGGGTAGCATCTCGCCAGGCGCACAATGGGGATACGGAGGACGGAAATTGTCCGGCTTATCATTTATCAACACAAATATGCAAATGTTAGAGAAACTTTGCTTATGGTTGGATAAAGCTGACTCGACAAATTGCTCGACTCCGAGCGTCCAATCAGCGTCACTCATACATTTCTCGAAGTTGACAGCGAGCGGTTCTCGGAGTAACACCCGAATCCTGTGTGGAAACATAGATACACAGCCTCATTCAAGGCGTTCCTTTGTGGTCGGCTTTGTTTGAAGACATGTATAAAGCTTGTGTGATCTTTTTAACTCGGTAATATCAGAGAAAATTCTCACCCCAATTCGTCTCTGCTCTATCATTCGAGAAGGCAACAATTTTGGAAGCACTCCTCCTTTCTTCCTTCCTTGGATGTTTTGTCTCTTGTCGGGCCTCATCCAACACAAATAAGTGAAATAACCCTCAGCCGGAATGGATACATTTCAATGCCCATGAATGGACTGCACCTCAGGATGCGGTATTGGAGCTATTTTTTTGTGGTTTTGAGCCTTTATTTCCCTCGTACTGAACCGATCTTAAATGGTCCTAGAATGATCAGATGAATCAGTCCTGCCCTGATTTAGCCTCCACTGTAGAAGAAATCGCCGTCTTGGTCACGGAGGTGTGAGTATCCATCAAAGACATCACCGGGATTGTGGATTCTATATGTGATGGTCTTGTATATACCGATGGACATAGGCATACACTGTCCCGGTTAGCCCTATGCTATGTGAGATTCCGATCGGCCGTAGCATATTCAGGCCTATGTCTCGGTATAATATGAGCAAAATATCGAAACAATACTTGAACGTTAAGGGTTGAATTTTGAAACGTTTTCTTTTTGCCCGAAGTAGATTGAACAAAGCATTTTGTCTTTACAGAGTGTGTACTGCGATGGCTGCCTTCTTGTCTGATCCATGCTCAGGACAACCTCTTATTTCTTCAAACACGGCTCAACCGATCAGCTGAAATACTCAAGACAAAGAAACGCTCTCATGACGATCCTGCCAACATGTCGCGTCCGCTCTTTCTCTCCCTCTTCCCCTTCCTTTCTTTCTCTATTCCTTAGATTTTTCTCTCATCTCTCTTCGGATTTAAGACAAACATGCTCAATTTGAATTTTTTTTCTCTCTTTCTTCCCACTCCACTCTTGTGTGTGTTTGAAAAAGGGCGTTTTTGTGATATTTGTTCTCTTTCTTCTTTCTCTCATCTCTTTTCTTCCCCTCGGATGAGAATAAACGCAGTCACCTCAAATTGGTTTAAACTGCTGTACTATCACAAGTTGTAAATGTATCTGTTTATTCCAAAGGCTTTGTTTTTTTTGTGTAATTTAAAAAAAACTATTTTCCATTTTTATTTTCATTGATCCTCTCCAGTATTTTTGTTTTGTTTCTTATATCGTGCCAAAACAATTTTTATTTGTTTTTCTGTTTTATTACTTGTTTCTTTTAGAACACAACCTGTCTGGTCATTTTTTTTACTTCTCTGTTATTTTGCGTTATAATTTATCTCTTCTGTTTCACCTTCACCGTCTCACAAAACTCTTGAGTCTCACAATTGCCTTTTTTTGGGGAAATATTTTTGCTTTTTTTAAAAACAGTATTCTTGTTCTGTTCATTTTTGAGACCTGCTACATTTTATTCCTGATATTCTGATGGTAGTCTTCTGTTTTTATTTTATTTAAAAAATATTTTTTTTTTTAAAGTAAGCTTCTGAAAATATTACTTTCTTATTATATTATGTTATAATTATGGTAATTTTTAAGTCTGCTTTTTTTTTTTTCCAAATCTGTTCATTCAGTTTATTGTGTTTTTTCCCCTTTTTTTTAAAGTGTACAAAAATATCTGATGCGTTTATTTATTTATTATTATTATTATTTCTCTTCCTTTTTATTCCATTTATAT
Source organism: Capitella teleta (assembly GCA_000328365.1). NCBI lineage: Eukaryota > Metazoa > Annelida > Polychaeta > Capitellidae > Capitella > Capitella teleta. The sequence continues at coordinate 146,720 of KB305005.1, read as the reverse complement.
TTTATCCTGATTTGAATACATAAGAAAGGGGAAAACTCGTAATATAAGAAGAAAAAAAAGCTCAATTCTTGACTGATAAACCAATTGCACCGGATGAAATTCTTGTTTTTAATTTATTTTGTTTTCGTTTTAAAATTATTATTTTCATCATCTACCATCTCTTCGGCTTTTATTAGAATCACTTGTCTGATGGAACCTAGTGTAGAATCCCCTCTGCGCTTGCTCCGGTGGCGCCTCCTACCTTTTTACCAATCAAAAACTCTCGAACCGAATCCGACCAGAATCAAATTCGCGCATCATCGGTTGGTGCTAAACCTCAATCATAACGCACCTTGATGCGTTATGATTTCCAGCGATGCTATGGCTTCCTTTCTGTCTGCGCCACCGACACTGCGCCACCCCCTTCCCTTCTCACGGTCCTCCATCTGATTAGTGTGTTTCATCTCCATCATACCGTGGGCTCAGCTGTATGCATTGTTTGACTGATCTATGGACTTACTCAATAAATTGAAGTAAACCTTAATTCTTTGCTTTTTCTTTCGCTCAATGCATAAGCCGGTGTGAATGCTGAACAAGTGCATGTATACATGCACTGGGTCAAGGTTTAGTTTTTCACGTACTGTTACAAAATTGTGAAAGCAATACTTAATCTTCATAAAACAGCATCTAAAACTCTCCTGAATACTTGAAGGTAGTCATTTGTCCATTGAGTAGAAAAATGACATTAACATTTCACACACGATTCGTGTTTTCCTGTCTCTTTATCAATACGAGGTGCATCATGATCGCGTATGTCGCCTCAGTGAACAAGATTCTAATTAATAGTCAATGGTAAATTACCGTCAATGTTTTCCTCCCTATGCAGTGGACTTAAGGTGTTCAGAAGAGATTCAGATGGCTTTTATATGAAGATAAAGTATCACTTTAAAAACAATTAATGATAACAATATGTTTGGTCCATCTATGTATATCATGAGATGGGAGTATAGACATCTCTCAAGTTAGATGGTGCTCATAGTGCAGTTATGAATTTTGGACCTACTGTAGGTTTAAGTGTTTGTAACTCATGATTGAACATGCATTATCCTAATGTTTTTAAACTTTGAAATTACTAGTGAAGAATTACTATGTGCATTTAATCATTTTAAAATTTGATTAAGCTACCTTTATGTTGTAGTTTTGATTTGTTTTTTGTTTTTCTGATTTTCTTTCACCTACTATAATCCTGTATATTTATTTATATGAATAAATTATTATTTTTATTATTATTATGAGAAGAGGTGGTGACCAAGTGGTTATTAACTCAGTACACTAACCTCGAAAGGGCTTAAGCTTAGCACTGACCACAGGTTGTTCAAAGCCAGCCACCAACTTAATTGTGTCCTTTCTCTGACTACTTTCTTTTTATGCTCATTAAATCACATTTCTCTTGTAACATTATAACAATAAACAGATGCAGAAATAAAGTGGGGCACCATGATGAATGCATACAAAACAGAAGAACATGGAATTTATTCCGAACAAGATCATATAACACATAAGAAGACCCCTACGGTCCAATTAACAAAGAAACCAGACTGCGCGCCCCACCATGCAGTGTCCTGAGAACCTATCCTGACAAAGACGGACAGTCGTTGCTGAGAAAATTCCTTGGCTGCACGAAATTGTCCTGTTTCTCACTGAAAAAAATAAAAGAGGGAGGAAATAGAGATCAAGAAGAGTGCACATGTACTAACACTTGGTACTGCAGATAGTTGATGACAGTGTTGACATGTTCATCCGAGATTTCTCCGTCAATTTGCGCAAGGTATTTATACAGATACTGAAATTGCTTGAAGGAAATGCGTGCAGCACCCCCCTCAGGATCAGCGGTGAGAATTTCGCATATCATCTTCATGGCGTCTGTGATATTCTGTGATACATCAACCGCATTACTAAAATACTTACAACCATGAACTGCTGCTCACCTCTCCCAGACTTGAGGAAGCAAGTGAGAAGAACTTGACCCATTCCACTGTGCCTGTGAAATTACCAATACGAACAAGATCATGGAATGTGTCTATGGGCAGCGATAAGTCTGTCCATTTTTTCTCAATGACTGAGACAGCAACTTTCTGTTTGGGTCCAAGCTGTAGAGGAGGTGTGATGAGGACGGGTCAAAGGTCAGGGTCATCAAACCTGATTGTTGAGCACTTTGAGTAACCCAGGAGTGAGTCCAGTGTCTGTACACTGCGTCGCAATCGGTAATTCTAGGCGTTCTTTCACGGGAGGTGTTTCATGGTTCGCCATCGCACGGAAATATCTACAAAGGTCAAGTGAGAGAGATGAGTTAAAATAGAAAGCAAGAACTCACGCTGCAGACCACCCGAGCACATCTTTAGGTTGAGTTCTGATTGCAGCTTTTGTGAATTGCTTGAGAATATCTGGAAGCTCAGGAGGAATTTTGATCTGTTCTGAGCAGTAGAGAGGCTCATTGGATTGTGGCATTTTGTGGCTGTGAAAGATATGGAAATATATTCGTATTTATAGAACTTGATGTACGAAGAGAATAGGCCCCCCTATATATTTCTGCACTCGTACCACTCACTTGCGTGGGTTTTGCAATTTTCAAACATAAAATTTTTAAAAATTAACCGGGAGGAAAGCATACTCATTAGGAGAGTCGGGCAACGATACGATTCAATAGCTTCTGCCTGCATCTCCAAGTCAAGTATAGAGACACAATTGTAAGTCATTGTGTGAAATACATCTCTATTGCCAAGCTTTAAGTAAACGCTGTACCCGCTCATCTTCCATGGATATGCTGTAATTAATCCCGGCAAACGAAGGCCAATTGAGAGCTCAAAATATGACAGCTTGGAGTTTAGCAAAACCCTGGCTTTCAGTCAACTTAGAGGCTGACGAATCGCGCCGACATACCCTAATGTTGGCTTGTGATCTCCTTGTGATCTCTTAAGTGCTTAGGTGCATGAATGATGAAACCACAAAATTTTTGCTATACATTACAGCTCGTAGTGGCAGAAATTTCCACATTTACAATCTTAACTTAACAATTATAACAGCTACAATATAATATAACAGGGTGTGAGCCAACCTCCCTTAAAGAGGTTGTTGTGGCGCTATATATTATTTATTATGATTTACACACCTTTGTCGTCAAGGGAAACCTGTACTGGTTCTCTTTATGACTGGTAACACATGCTAACGTATCAAACCTTAACCTCAGACATCTTAGCTTAGGTGAAATTCTTTAAACTATCGACTGCCTAAACACCATAATATTAGTTTTTCGGCAAATTAACGCGGCTATATTTCCCATGTAACTAACACTATTTCCCATGTAACACCAAACAATAAAACAGAATTATGGGAACCATAATTCCATTTATTGAATGTGTTTCAGGGTTGTCCTTAGTTACTTTTAGAACCTTGCAACTGCAGAACATTCAGTCATTGTTTAGAACCTTGCGACTGCAAAGAATTCACCCATCGCGTTCTTTCAATTTTTGGCTTAAAACATTAAGTCATCGAGTGTCAGCGATTGTTCCCCACCTCTCCCACCCTATTTTGCTTTATTTGCTGATAACATTTCATCTTTTGACTGATAGATGGGCACGTTATTTATTTTATTTTTTATCCATTACCATCCTAGTTTGTTAATTCTTTGTAACATTTTATCTTGCGACTATAAGTGAACATTCTATTTTGTTATGCTTTATCACTCTAGTTTGCTTTAATTACTTGCAACATTTCATCTTGTGACTTTTGGTGAGCATTTTATTTTTTATGCTTACACACCTTTTTGTGTGGCGTTTTATATTATTTATTATGATTTCCACACCTTTGTCGTCAAGGCTGGTAACACATGCTGACGCTTCAAACCTAATTATAACCTCAGGCATCTCCAGCTTAGGTGAATTTCTTTAAACTATCAACTCTCTAAACACCATTATGACCATAATGTTAGCTTTCTGACAAATTAACTCGGTTACATTTCCCATGTAACTGACTGAGTAACTCTTATTTCCCATGTATCATACACTAACCGATAAATATAATTTAATTATAGATATAAGTCTTAGTATTATGAGTATAGATACTTATACAAAGAATAAGACTAAAGATAGACCTTATAAGTTATATGGACTTCTGTTAATGATCCATAGAGGTCGTCGACAGGCGAGTCTAATGATATCGGAATTCGGATATGCACTACCTACTGCCACTACTGACAGTACTGTACGGTGACTACTGCCACTAAGCACTGCCACTAGTCTAATGGAGTAATGCAGGTCCACACTAGTCCACTCGACCACTGTCCAGTGACAACCAAGTGACCAGGTCACAGGTGACAGGCCCCACCTGCAAACTATCTCAGGTTCGGGTTGTAACGATTCGTGATTTTGTCTAGTCAAGACTGATATCAAATCATCAAATGATTCCCCTAAGTAGAGTTCAACAAATGCTACGGTCATTTCTATCCACCCTGACATAGAATAATACACAAATAACATAAAATAGGAAAGAATGAAGACAACTGCGGCTTACATAAGTGATATCTGTTCAAAGAGGAAAAAGAAAAACGAATTTTGAGCCAAAACACGATGCTGTTGTTGTTGCTAGCAACACTGCGCATGCGCAAAGAGCCGGACGTTAGATTAGTATCTAAACAAAACTTATATATCCGCCATTTTAGATGTATGTACCAAGGACGGAAGTTGCGCATTAGCAAGCTATATGCTAATATTATATAGCATAATATATAGGATGCTAGTGCGTATCGGTGTCCAACTAGCAGACAACGGCAGAACCATCGCCAATAATCATCGACTCGCAGCTGAAGTTTGAGAGCCATATCCGTGAGAAAGTGGCCAAAGCCAACCGGGTGGTTGGCCTCATGTTCCGATCTTTCAAGAATCTCGAAAACCCAACCTTTGTACTGCTCTACAAGGCCCTAGTTAGACCTCATTTGGAATACGAGAGTGTTGTATGGTCTCAACTGAACACCCACCTCACAAAGAAAATCGAATCGGTGCAAAGGAGAGCAACGGGGAGGCTGCCAACGATGAACGGGCTGAGCTATGAGCAGAGACTACGCAGCCTAGGCCTACCTACCCTGGAATATCGGAGGCTAAGATATGACATGCTACAAGTGTTTAAGATCATGAACGGCCTGGAGGACATCGACCCTGAGTCGCTGATATGCAAGGCTAACCCGGGGAGGACGCGAGGCCACCAGTGGAAATTGAAGAAAGAGCGGACGAGGACTGCACGTGCCAGGAAGAGCTTTCGACATAGAGTTGTTGACAACTGGAACGAGTTGCCTGAAAGAGTTGTGAACGCAACCTCAATGAATGAGTTCAAGTCGAGGCTCAACGAGGCCTGGAAGCACCACCCCATAAAGTTCACACCCAGCTTCATGTGACCCATCTCCAGACCTTGCCATTCAACGTTTATTGTTTTCTTCTCTTATATTCCATACTTT
>KB305005.1:125272-141185 GCA_000328365.1 Capitella teleta | reverse complement strand
CATAAGCGTACCATATGAAAAAAATTTACGAGAGGGGCCTATAAGAGCTATTAGCTCACCTCGGCCCAACATTCAAGGTACATACATTCAAGGTACAAAATCGGTCGGAGAGGCCAACTGGGTGTTGCAAAATGCGGTGTGCATTTTTCTCTCTCGTAATTCTGATGTTGTTTATATATTTAAGCGAGATGAGCTTCTATATGGGGTCTTTCAAACAATTTTTATACCAATAATTAAAAGGTTATTATTATTATTATTATTATTATTATTATTATTATTATTATTATTATTATTATTATTATTATTATTATTATTATTATTATTATTATTATTATTATTATTATTATTATTATTATTGTCGGCAACTTTAAAGCCAGTGGATATAGTTTTGCGGCTCGTGTTTTGAAAAAAATATATATATATATATAACATAACATAATTAATCCTCTGCCCTTCGGACGTGCAGCTTTATGTCGAGCTTATCTTGGCACGATTATCCGCGCCAGGGATGGCTCTCTCCCTGAGGCCACGAAGGGTCCTTCCCAGGGTAAGTTTTATCAATAAGGATGCACGGGTAATTCCGACATCTGGACATATCGACATGTGGAATGTCTGTAATTAGGATCACAAGATATCCGATGTACGGAAATACAATCACCGGATTCAGATTTTTCAGTTTTGAAATGATTATAAATGTGTACATGCACGTTTGTATTATCATTTCAAAACTATATGTAGATGTAGATGTACGTGTACATGTACATGTTAACATGTACATATAGTATACATATATATATATATGATTCACCGTCAAATTCATTTACTCTATTATTGTGCATGGACGATGGAATGCAGGTGCATTGCTTACTCAACGTAAACGTATCCTTTGTAGGTTAATAATCAAATTTCTGCAGTTTCTGATTGTCCACCGACTTTGTCACCACCGACCGTGAATCTGCGATCGATCGAGTGACCCATGTAATAATAATAACAATTTCTTAGTACCCGTCGCATAATATATCAATGTTTTATTGAAGGCTTGTACTTTTAATGTGCGGATATACTTATTCGCACACCTTATAGGCCTATACTTGAAGGTTTCTATGTAAACATCTATTGAGCACGGTTTCGTTTTGATGATTTGATCGGAATGGCGTTGTTCGAGGAATTATCTTATCATGAGCAAAAAAAAAAAAAAAAAAAAAAAAAACAAAACTCAAAGACCTCGGAAGATCCTGGGTGCATATAACTGTAACTTTTATCACATGGTATCGACGAAGTACGTTTATGTATAGCAAGTTAGCAACGACTGCAGCCATTGTGTGGGATTGGTTTTATCTAGCCTCAATATGGATCGGGCATCCGCCAACGTGTTCGACATGTATCATGCCAAAACCAGATATATTGAAGTATTAAATGCGCCCATAGCCGTGGTGATCCGATAAACAGATGGACTGCATTCGATCCCCTTAATGACAACACCCTCGCTCGATCTGGCCCAGGACAGTGAGTCCATAAATAAGTAACTGATCTGCACGGCTCACGAAAGTAATATCTGAAGAGAATCACCAATATTGTTGCCTTATTTGGAATTTGAAATCGTTTTGCGGCTTTGAATTCTCCTAACTTTTCATGAATTTATTCAACTGACACAATTTCGCGGTTTCTAAATTGTTTATGGCTACCACATGCACTTCTTTCTCGCGCGTTTCGTCATCGAGCGGCGTGCTGAATAATTATTCGGGTGCCATAACACCGGCATTATTATGTAATAGCAAAACCTTAACTCATTATTGTGGTCCCTTTGAAGCTGAAATCATGTACACATGCATAGATCGATCTTATCTTATCTTATCTTATCTTAGATCGAGTTGCGTCTCCAAGAGTCAGGCCGATCGAGCACTAGTCATTCGGTGGTTTATTGCGGGATCAAGGCGTTGAGACAGTTAAATTATTATGCATCCAAATATTTCAGCTTTGGATCCCTATTTAGTGGAAATATTGAACGAATATGATCGTTTGAAACTTTGTTCTTTTCTTCATTTTGAAATTTGGACCACGCACTGGCTTGGTTCGCTTGTCGCTTTTTTAAATTATGACTTTTCTCTTTTAGTTTGTAGCAGATCTTATTTCCAACACATTGATGCAAAAAATATGAAATTATCTCATTTAAAGGCGACGAAGTTACAGCCATTGTATAAGTGACCAACAGTCAGGAAATTTAAAGCTGAGAAAAAAATACACTCTATTGTCCTGTTGAATAACCTTGATTGCTGTTTATTGTACGCGTCAAATTTGTTGTAAAATATATACATAATTAATAAATGTTGTACCTAATGGTATACATGTATAATATAATAATAATAACATATCGTGTGTCTTTGTTGTGTAATTAAACTATGGAGACACGAACGTGCCATATAATTATACGGTCGCTTCTTATTAATTATACAGCTTTCTTAATCTGACTCCCTTCATTATTTGCACCTGCGCTCTGGGACGGATCAATGAAATTCCTAAGTGGACTTTTGGCAACAAAATACTCAGGCCATTTTACAGAATTGTAGTATGTGTGCGATTGCCTCTGATTGGCCAATCGTCACAGTGGTATGAATATTAAGCAGCGATTCTTTATAATTCTTGTATACCATGCAGCCTTTCTATGCCATCATAAAATATTTAGAACACTTTTGTTGTGAATATTGCTTTTTACATTATATTCAATTGTCCATGAATTCTCATAAGTGGGTAATACTAGTAGACACATTTAATCAAATAATTCGATGCCAGTGGGGATATACATAAGTGTGGGATGCAAAATTTATTTTCATCAATATTGGGAAATTATCCGAAAATACCTGATAATAATTGCTGGATATAAGTTATTGGATAGCACTATCCGTGCATCCCTGCTAATAATTAACATATATGGATAGAAGAATAAAGTTCAGAAGCTGATCAATAAATATCATTTTAATCAAATTTAATAAAAACGAGGGTAAAAAGTGGATTTGTAATCACAAAAAATGGAATCAACGAAATAAAAAATCCCAAAATAAATAAATATATTACAAATAATTATATAATTTCTTCTCACAATATTCCCGATTGTACAATGTACATTGTATTGCACTGTAATGGATGGATAAAACGAAATGACAAATTGGAGTAGAGGAAATAAAACAAAGCAATACAGGGAGGGACAACAAGGGTGATTAACAATAATAAATCAACAATACATAATGATAAATCAGAATTAAAATTGACCAAGTGAAATATCATGCTTCCTTAGAGAGCAAAATAGACTTCGAGTTTGGGACTGAATTCAAATACTTAATCGGCGTGAAATGTAGATCGAGGAAGAAAGAATCTTCGTCATCAAATTCCTTGTCAATTTTGACGCAACATTGGCCTCCATGGTGCTCTTTGATCTTGGCCACCAGTTCCTCTTCTTTGAGCTGCGGCCATTTTGGTTGATTCAGAGTCAGGAGTCTGAGTGACTGGCATGACTGTATGACGGCGTAGAGGTCCTCGTGGCTACAGTCGTTCACTGAGCCACCAAAGGCCAATTTCCGCAAATGTGTGCAATGCTCGGAAACAGTGCTGAGAAGGGAGCTCTCACAATCATAGTCACAAGATGAGACATCCAGTTCTTCGAGGATTTCACAATTCTTAACAACGTTTTTCAGGCACACAGAGTCAACGAAACAACCCGACCGCAGATCCAGCATCAGGAGAGCAGGGCACAACACGGTGATGAGTTGAATGAACGAACTTCCGACCCCTCTGAGGGTTAAAAACTTGAGAACATTGGGGTGGAAGGTCGTCGGCTGGAGGCAGATTCCTTCATACGTAGATTCAGCCAAAGAGCTGAGGTCATGCAGGAAATCGTCTTGTTTAGCGTAGAACGAAAGTCGAGCCAGAGTTGGAGCTTTCAGGATAAAGTTGATAATTCCACGGGGAGTGACATCACTGCTGTTGACTAGAATCAGGGCCCTAAGATGAGGGAAGCCAAGGAACGTCTCCAAGCAATCATCGCTAATATGAGCGCATTCATACAACATGAGGCCTCTCAGGTTCTTACACCCAGTCAGCATTGCCTGAAATCCTTCAGTTGAGACAAGAGAGCTATAAAACAGACGGAAGGTCAGAAGGAGAGGACAGTTTTCTCCGATACTTTTCAAGCAAGAATTGTCAATGTCAGATTTGGGTTTTGGTGATCCAAGGAAGGAAGGAGAGTTGTTGAGGTGAAGTTCTGTCAAGTACTTGCATTTTGCAGTAAGGTTAAGCACACCACTGTTGGTTATCAGAGCACAGCGACTCAGCTTCAGATTGGTTAACTTTGGAGAGAATTCTGCGATGATTGAAAGGGACTCATCAGTTATATCACCAGGCTTATCCATGATCAGTTTACTGAGGCCGCCAACCTTGTTGTGCTCAGCAAATAGTTGGAAGGCCTTATCAGTAAGGGAACAGTGCCGGAGTTCAAGTTCTGTGAGAGCGGAGAAACTCTCTGAAATATGCTTGAAGCCATCGCCGTCTATGTACTCCATCCCTCTGCAACATTTGTAAGCAGATACTTGGTCGCAGGCTTCAGCAAGCCTTGTAAGAGCTCTCTGCCACCAAGTCCTTTTCTGCACATCAAGTTGGAGTTGGGGAGATTTTCGAATTCGGCCGAATTGAGCCACTGGTCGGTCATTTAAGACTTTCAAAAGTGGGAACAACATCTGACACAACACAGGGTTGCAGGTATCGTCCAAATTGGGTGTGACGTGTTCCAACTCCTCTAGAACTGGACATGATTGGCTGAGACGTAGGAAGAGGCTGTCACCAAAGACCCCAGTGATGGGGACAGACAGCTTCTTCAGGCGTGGGAAAGACAGAAGTGCCAGTTCCATGAGGCCAACCTGGGATATGTAGTCGCAACTGCTCAAGTCCAGATCTTCGACATGTTCATGCACCTTCTGAAGCATCAAATACAGACGACAATTACTGAAGTGAGCTGGAACGATTATATGACGCCAGAGGTCACGGTCAAAGGTCAAGGAACGCCAGTGATGGCAGCACATCCGGACGCCCAAGCAGAGGTCTTCATAGCGCAATTTGGAGAAGATTAGCAACAGGCAGCTGTCTGGTAGCGATTCCATCATATGTGGACAGCCAACACAACTGTGGGAATGAATGAGGCGAATTAAGATAACAGAATTGCAAGTAATTATGCATATACGCCATGGATCCAATGGTGGATATATGGCTTCAAGGATGAATTCAAGAATCGATCCCTCCAAGGTGGTTTTATAATAGAATTATACCTATATATTGGTGTATAATATATAAATTATATAGTTATTTTATATGTATGTACAATTTATTATATACATAGTATTAGTAAAGGCACCTAAAATATGACCCATAATCCCATTGTTGTTTTTCATTAATATATTCCCCAACACAGTGACAGTGTTTTGAGTGTAGCAAAAGCGGGACATTATTCCCAGGACAAACTTAGGCCTAATCTGCTAATAATTATGGCCAATAAATAGTATAATATTAGTATAATTATAATAATTATTATAATCTGATAATAGCCTGTAGTATAGCCTATAGCCTAGTAGTATAGCTATATGTTGTTGTATGTATATAGTATACTGTATAGGCCAATGCCGCGAGCTCGGCTGTCAATAATATGGTCTACGACTGTACTCAAGGCTAATCTAGTGTTAACTACTAGTATGTGGAATACGTCAATGTAATAATTTAACAAACATGTACATGCAACTGCAAGCTCTGACATGATATGATGGGTAACGCCTTTTAAATCCCAATCTTATATATCCTCATATCATGAAGCGTTGTTTACCATCGAAATATATCTGCGGGTGAAATAGTTACATTTTTTATGACATAACGTCACAAAGTGCGTTATGCTAACCTGTTATGGCTCCGATCCTGGTTCCCTACTGTTAACTGCAGTAACTTTCTGCGTGCCTGCAAGTATAATATTATGTATAATAATATCTATATTAGTGTACTACTGCAACTTGCTTTGATCAATGCACGAATTTTATAAATGTGTCATTGTCACAGTTTCCGTTGAATGTAATAATTATTATCTCTTTCGCCATGGAAAGGACACTGGACAATAGCGCAGTCGGTTTGATCGGCTCACCACAACCGTATGCCTACCGTGGAGGTCGAGGTCCAGGGCTCGAGACTCGATCGGGCCATATGTAAATCGCATAATGTGTATGATTATACGCATGGAATCAGACGTATGGACTGTGCATGCATGGGCAAGAATGCGACATTTGGTCAAAAGTTAAACACGCACAAATCGCATATGCAATCGTGCAAATGCAAATATTCTAGCACACAATCAATACATGTATACTACGCACACTTTGAAGTGGGACAAAATTTCCACTGATCGCTGCCAATTTACTTTATAATAATTATAATGTACATGTATAACTACATTAATCGGTTACTGTTAGTTACACCGGAAAAAACAGCCGAGTTCATTTTGTCGGAATCATTATGGTGTTTATAGAAGAAATTCACTAATTATGCGGAGCCGTCAGATTGTACGTTAATTACCGGTCCTCCGTGACCACAAAGGTGTTGTATGCACAAACGATTATACCTTCTTTCGGATCTCGATTCGTAAACAGAGAACGCCGCATCATTGATAGCTATCCCTTAAATTAATATTTTCCCGATGCATATATTGACCAATATGAGGCTCGTTATATAAGGGTGTACGTCATATTAATTAAGGGCATTAAGATTAGTTTTAGAGAACATTGCACGCGTCAGAAGTGGATTTTATTTCAATTATTCAACTCAGGAATAATTATATTCATCAATCGCAGCGAAAAAAACCCCAATACCTTCAATTATACAATCAATCTCCAAGGCAACGAACTCATCACAACTAGCATCTTTATATAGGATACTAATCACAACTAGAGCTTCAATTAACCACCCATAATAGTTTCCGGTCCAACAGTTATCCCATAATCAGTATACTGTGTAACACAGACGCCCGTTCTTCCGATCGAAGCGCATAGACTTCACAGAGCATTGCATTATTATTGATTGGGAAATACCACCATATTTACGTACGGTATACTAGTATACGAAATGAGAATCTCGCATTCTTACAAAATTGGTCTAAAGCAAAAATAGCACATCCATACTGGAAGCCTATTAGGCTTGTCATAATCTAAGAGCTATCTGCCGCTGGTGTTTATCAAACAAGCTAAAGAGTGTATGGCATAAACTGCGTTTCGATTGGCTGGAATATCTGATGTACACGCACACACATAGACCCATGCACCAGATTGAGCTCACATAAGCTGCTTACTTTCAGGTAGACTAGCACAAACAAGTGCCTTAATTCTTGTATACTTACCGTCAACAAGTCAAATCTGCCAGTGCATCTCCAATTAGCTTCCAATCCTGCAAAAGTTGGTTGAACAGGGGCATCCAGAGCGTTCAGAACTCAAACAGATGAGTAATTGTTTTATTGAGCCACGCAATACTCCCCGCGAATCTTCGCTTCAGACCCTCCTCACATGTCAATCCATGGCATACATACTTCTAGGAGCGTAGTTCTAAGATTAGACCGCCGGTAGCGTTTTTTCCCCTCTAGTGGGCGGTATGAGCTATGCCGTACACGTTCCTGTGAGGATTTCGGATCCAGAAGGGAGGGGTATTCGTCGCTATCAGTTTTTGGATATAGGAGCTTCACAGTAGAAGTAACATGAATTCGTACGGTGGTCAGTTCGGTCAGCCTCAACAACAGGCAGGTGGTCAAGCAGGAGCAATAGTGTCGGTGCAGATACAGAGGATGGACCCTAACCAACCCTGGGGGTTCAGATTGTCCGGCGGCACGGACTTCAGACAAGAGTTGCAGATCAAAAAGGTGATTCATTTTTATATTGCATATGCAACTCAGAGCCAATTCAAACCTGAACAGTACATGTGACAGTTTACAGTAAGAACCCTAAAATTAGACTACACAATATTACTGAACACACCCAGGTGAATATGTAAAAAAATGACGAAAATTACATGCATATGTTTGTATATACCTGTTTGTTTCTGGATGCAAGACGACCATATAGAAGCGAGGGAATGATCGTTCAATCAAACAGATGAATTAAACACACGTTATGGAAGTATGTTTCCGCTAATAAACGTAGGGCAACCCAACTACAATGTCATTTTAATGACTTGGTACTGCACATAATATTTACCACCGTGGTCAAATCGTATTGATTGAAAGTCCTTGCAAATATTTAAGAAAACGCTCCAATTGATCGGTAATGACATTTAATTTCAAAGGTTGTTGATAACAATGCATCAGATGCACAATGGATCTTACTTCATTCGATCGGCGGCCTTCGGGTCGGTGTTATCCGTTCTTTTGTGAAATATATACTGACTGCTCTAAAGACAGACACACAGCTGAACAATTAATTTCTCTTAAAGGCGCCATTGTCAGGCACAAATTAATTTGAGACTGCTTCTGCACCAGCTGCCCGCTGCTGCTCTTCTTTACCTGTGCATGTGGGGGGTCGTGTAGTACTACATCTGTTATTTTTCTACCTTTATAAACTGAAAGTTATCGATAAAAAATCCGTTCAGATATTTCTCGGATAATCCGGGAAGATATCCCGACCTCCAAGTTACAATAATTGTAACTTTTATATTCTTGAAATAGCAGACAATGATAGAAGATTCATCCCAAAAGAGAAATTCGTCTTTTGTGTGACATTTTAAGACATAACACCGTTGAAGGCTTACTCCACGGTAGATCAATTTCACATATTTAAACTATCGTGAGAGAGGGTTGTTAGTAGAAGTATGGAATATCCAAGCAACCCGATGAATCGCTGTAATTTTATATTTATCATGAATAAGGATGGTGCTGAGTTCTGAACTCTTAATTTTTGGGTGCTGTGGCAAAGGAAAGAGGGATATGACAAGAATAGAGAGAGAAAAAAAAAAAAAAAAAAAAAAACTTGAGCTGACGAATTTATCAAAAGCATCTTCTATATATATACATTTAACATGTGCCCCGGGTGTATATAGTCACACCCTACGCTAAATACATATACACGTGCTTATAGATGAAGCACAGACAGGGTACTTCATGTTGATGCCCATTTTTCCTCTATAGTACATTGTATACAAAAACACAACCAGAAATAGAGCATTCACTCTTACACAGCTATCCCAAAAATCCCGACTTTCTACACACTGATCTCTCAAGCACACGAGATATAAGCTTTAATGTTCGCAAAATGTTATGATATATTTATATCCGTAGGTGGATAAGACCTCGCCAGCGCAAGGGCAGATCCACGAGGGCGATGCGATCATGACCATCGGCGGCTATGACGCCACGCAACTCACCCACATGCAAGCCAAGCAAATGATCATTCAGGCTGGCAATGTTTTGCAACTCACAATCAAGAAGTAAGTCGTAATTCTATATCCCGGTCTTTAGGCAGACCATCTTTCTATTCCCTCAAAATATTCATCAGAATATTTGTTACTTTTGTTTTTCCTTCTGTGAAGTTTTGTCTAATCAAAACCGTACGGAGTACATGCATATTAAGATTTTTATGAGTTTAGAATTTAGATTATACTATATAGTTGTATACAAAACAATAGTCAATAATTAAGGACAAGTATGCTCTAAGTCATTTGGTCGAAGGCGTGTGTAATATACGGACGGTATAACACAAATATTGGCAGGGTAATTTGTTGTTGGTGCATTGCTTATTTTTCAGGGTTGGTAGTTTCCTGTCATTTAACTCATTTCCCACACCTTCGTACAACAAACTGAGCTACCGACTGACTACAATCCTATGCCGACCGTGGGGGTCGAGGTCCCGGGTTCGAAACCCGATCAGGCCACGGGCGTTATGATTGGGAATTACAATTGTAATTCTTCAGTGACTCTGCAGTGCTGCCCAACTGCGGAACAAGGCTGGGCGCTGTGTACTACTGTCTATGGTGGTATACAGGATAAAGAACCCTTGGGATTTATCGATAAGAGTAGGGGGAAACCCCGATCCCGGGCCTTCTGTTCTGGCGCCCGTATCTCCCGAATGGGTTGGGTGGAGCCGTAAAACCCCATCACGCACGCACGCACGCACGCACGCACAAACTGAGCTCGGCTGTCTGTTTATCAGGTCCAACTTTTATTCATTAACTTTGGTCATTAAGAGAGCTAAGGCCATCAACATTTCCTGAATTATGCTATCACTTTAGACTATGTAACCACTGGACTCCCTTTACGTGGATATCAGGATTAAGTAGGATGGCCTATGATGGATTGGCAACCTTTTATATTCTTTTGGACACACTATCAAGGATGGCAGGTGGTTTTTCCCCTCCGTGTAAAATTTGTATACATATATATGAATATTTTTTTGTTGCATAAAGAGTATAGATCTATAAGTTAATTAGCACTAAAAGATGGGATCGAATTACGATTGTAAGGAAGGTTGCGGCTTGCTTGAATGCTTGATAATTTGATAACGAGCCAAATTATTCAGTGACTGGAGTACTGTTACATTTAGTACAATACAATGCATATACATACAGACAGTGCGGGATTAGTGTTGTTATTAGGTACATAGATGAATCCCAGTTCGGAGTGGTCGTCGTCATTATAGTAGCAACACCATCGGCTTTTGAAAGTCTAAACATCTGAGGGTCAAGATGCTACACATGTGCTTATTATTAGTTTGTGGTGTTCACTTATCTCTCTTCTTCCCCAGGAGTGGATATAGGTCATTGAAACCCAAAGGTCAGATCAAGTTCTCTCCTGGAACGGCCCACTCACACGGATACTGATCAATTGTCATGGATTCTGATTACTTTACTAACTACAATGTACCCAAAACTGGAAAATCATTAAGAACAAATATATATTTTTGTTTCTTCTTTTAAGAAATGCGTCTGATTAAAATATTAATTTGGAATCGCAACGGGATCCATGCCATCATAATGCAACAATTAATTTATTAACATATCCCCGCAAAGCCAACTGCAAGATGTTTCAGAGGGTTAACCTAGCCAGCAATGGGTGCTATATTATATATTTTTTTCTTTTACTCTTTATATTTTCGTAATCGATCATTTAATCCTTCAATAATTGGCTTTTGAGATAAATTACTTTCGTTCAAAAGTGCCATTAGTTATATATGATAATGCGTACGTACGTTTTCTGTTTTAATCTTTCTTCGTTCATCAATGTTCAATTTCATTAGTTTGTTTGCTTCGAATTTACTGAATAAAACAGTCGCTTTTATAAAGTTGTGCTTGTTTGAGATTCCATCAGAAATTAGAATACGGAATAATAATTAATAATTAATTTAATTATAAAGAATTTCATTTTTGAGAGATGCGTTTGAAATGCCGTGCAGGTCGTGCCCGAGCCCATGCCAGGAATTTCCTCTGCCATCAATAAGAGCCAATTGGCCTTGACGTCGTTGGCCTAGTTCATTTTTCATTGGCCTTTATTCTCACATAGTCAACTTTAACTTGCTGCTCTAGAGTTGGAGATCCCATTAACCTGCACATACTTACACCAGATACACCAATCTTTTTGATGGCAAAAAAATTGCGTATCTATTTATTATATTCATTCAACTTCCTGCATTTAAAAACTAACACATGAGACAAGCTCGATATGTGAACGTATAAAATGAGTTGGCTCAATGGTAAAACACAATTCATTTTTATGTATGGTGATACAATCCATTGCATCAACAAAAGGTCCATCCATGCACATGAATTACCAACATTAAAAGAAGCCAGTTTCTGAGTACAATATTTAAGTTATGATTTTTTAAAAATATGCATGCACTCAGCGCTTGCATAAACTGTAATGAGCCCATGCCTCGTTTGCGCAATTTTACATGGTTCGTGAATAATTGTAAATAATACACAGTACTAGTATTTTGTCTGTCACATCGTCTGCAATCCAGGTAAAAATGGAATTCCTAGTTCCACGATATATTTGAACAAACGAGGCGAAATTTCGACGCACTGTCGCATTTTCAGGGAATGAAAACAATTGCTCATTAAAATAATGTTTGTTTCCGATTAATTAAACAGGGAACAAGAACAATTCCAATCATTAAGTGCATGACTGGGAAAAATGAACTGAACGGCGGCACATAGAAGTGATACGTGCTCGTAATAATGCTGCATCCGTTTGTTGTGCAAGATTCGCCCCCATAGTTTGATGTATGTGATGAATTCGAAGTGTTCACTAATTACCGGGATTCATTGGGAACATCGCTGATTCACCATTAATGCAATTTGGCCTTTAAGTTGACATAATAATATGATTAGTGTGTAACAAGGCATCTTTCGTCATGCAACGATCATAAAATTGACCACGACCTTGACATACTGGTCATCGCTGATTCAAGACCAAGAGCAATGTAGATCGAGTAAAGGCTGAGCTCCTACAGACTGGCTACTCTGCTGTCAAAGCTCGATAGTAAGACTCATAAATACATAGACGTTCGATTACAGCAAACTATTTTTAGAATCCTCGTCAGACCCCAATCTTCAATAATTATGGTAGATTCACTGCTTAATACGAAATCCGATTTTGCAAAATTCTGGTAAATGCAAATTAATTAATCAGCTGGTACCCTGGGTAGAAGTGACTTCTGCTTTTATGAACTTATAATATGAAAGTTCGACAGTATCCGGTTATCAAGCCATCGCTGATAATTAGTGAGTTAACTGATCATTTCCTCGCCTTGCTTCGATGATCCTTTAATATCGGTGCTATAAGGAACTCTCTGAAAGAAGCCGCAACAGAAAAAAAAAGACTCCTCATACATGCCTTTATCTCTTCAAAACTTGACTTTTGCAATTATCTCCTCGCCGTTTTACCTGCAAGCTACATACGTAAACTGAAGAGGAGAGTAAATGCCACCACATCACCCCGGTTTAAAACGAACTCAATGTGCCATAACATGGAAGGAACTATTTTATCAAGCTCTTTGACTTATTTGAGGTTTTTAACAGAAATCTAAAAACTTGTTGGTTTTATGAAATTAGGAGAATAATTGTAGCAATTTAAACCAAAGTTTGTCCTTTATATGACCGAGAGTGGGTATTTTTGAAGCAATTTGCTTGAATTCAAAGAATCCAGGTGCACTGTATTCCCAGTTGGATCAGTTCCAGTGAATGCATCAAATCCGTTAGATCTTCTTCATTTATTACCCCTATTCGATCATAAAATATTTTTTTTTTTAGGAAATGTTTGTTCGATCCAGTAATAGAATTCACGTAGGCGTTGACTGGAAGCACCATATATCCTCCGAATAAGATGTACACAAGAAAAATAAAACTCCGAGATCTTGTCGTATTTTGATGGAAGAGACTCGAGATCTATTTGCAGCATTCACAGTAAAGGTACTCAATTAGAATTTTAGGTGGATACGCGTCTTCTATCGGCCCCATTGTAACGAACTTCGATTTTGGTCACTTGACTTCTAAAATGGGAACTCTTGTCCCGGATCATAGTAAGATAACGAACAGAAAAAAAAAATTATAATATACAATTTGAGAATAAAACAAATGCATGAAGAAAAAAAAAATCATTGCATCTCGGTCCTTTGTGATGCACTTTTGAAACACTTTGAAATTACCCCATTAATTAATAATTTTATTAAAGCACCCGCAAATACATAGTTCTGGCTGGTGGTTAATGTTCCTTCTGAAACAAGAATCATAACGAGCACTACTTAAAGGTTTCGTCTAAAGAAGTCGATAATACATTATGTAATCGAGGATTCGGCCTGATTCTCGGTCAATTCTTATGGAACTATAGCGGGTCATTCTACAAATCCATTATTCTCTGTCGGCAATTCATTAAAGATCAGCACAAGCACACCAACAGCAATGCTTTAGTTGAGGTCTATGGTCCGTTGATCTTTTGAGTTAGCCTCGCTTTGGTCGCGGCTTAAACAGAGGAGAAATAACGGCGGCTTTGTTGGGGCGGGGATGTTTTGATGCTTTGTATACAATTGTTTCTGTCTTTGAAGTAACCATACTGAGAAATATGCTTATAGAATTTTTCGACTTCGAGCTATAGATCGAACACATGTCTCGGGGAAACAGAAAACACTTCGACACAGGGATACATTCCAGAATCATGAGAATGAAACGTTCGAGGGACGGATTTTTGAAGTATAGGAAAATCATTGGGACTTCGAAAAAACTTCGACACAGAGAGACATTCGAGGGACGGATGTTCGACACATCGAGGTTTTACTGTATGTATATGCGCAAAATTTGCAATGTAAGTATATCTGCACGAGATGGAGGGGGTCAGAGAACCCATGGATCTCCTGTGGATGCTTGCATATTTGTAACTACAGCGATCGAGTATTAGGGCACGTAATATTCGGCGGTGGTGGTGTTGCTACAATTATGTGTCAATGTGTGGCTCACTTCGACTTGAAATCAATGGCAAGGCTAATGTGTTTGATAAAAGAAAGTATTGCTATGTATGATTTTTGCATTGTACAATACTAGTGCATGTATTTCCGAATAAATAAACCCCACACTCTATTATTGTCATCGCGCGATGCTATGCATTTTTACATTTTCGATGGAACAATTCTTACCGTGCCTGTGCGTCGCTTCTTAGCCTAGCAGCTTGTGAATTTGCACAGAGGTTACCAGTTTCACTGAGAGTCAATCAATTACCCCAAATAGCGTATTCTACCCAGGAACAGGCATCACATACATTGATTGAAGAACATGGGTTTTCTTTCTGTGAAATCTTGTGATTCAATTGAAACGGCACAAATGTAAAAATGAAAGAATATAATAATGTCGAGCATATTTGCAGGAAAAGGGCAACAGAAAGGTTGAAACTAATTTTGTCCATCTCAATTTAAGATGTAAAAGTATGTGCCGAGAAATGCCACGACGATTAACGAGGCCATTAGGCCATTTCTAGAGTGGCAAATCGTTTCTAAACAGAGCAAGTACTTGTGCTTGTGGACATAAATGTTGAATGGAAACAACACCATCGTGAGCAAAATGCTGAGAAATCGTAGTGTTCTCTCAGCTTCCAGTATGACCAGCATTACATAACACACATTGTGGTTACAGAGGTTACCTAGTGTAGGCATAAGTATTACCGCACGGTAACTACCCCGGTAATTAGCAGATCAAAGGATGAGAATAAGTTATAAAGTCGAAAGTTTGAGTTGGGGCCAACTTGGCTAATTAGCTCTCTTTCTCTAATCCCTTCGCGTCCTAAACCCGCACTGTCGTTAGAGAGGTGCTTTAAAAACACTGCTTTGATGTGTAGCATAAAGGTATGCCGAATTAGGAAAAGTCAGTTGGAATAACCTGATAATTTTTTGATCTCATTGTGCCTAAACCTAAGACGGAAACGTATGGGGGCACACACCCGCAGTTTTGATATTACACTGCTTTTGATGTACTAGTATCAGAAGAGAGAAGCATATTAGTATTTGGGGAAACCCAATATGTTTACGATTGTGTTGACACGAAGGGTCAATCATCCTACTTCACAGATTAGTGGGCTTTGAAGTAACCGCTAATGAGAAACACTGCTCGCTTCGCCGCATTCGCCCATTTTTATCGATGTTGCTTTATACTTGTAGGCTACCCCATTATTTGAAATGAAATGAAATGAAATGAAATTTGTCTGAATGACTAGAAAGTACAAAGTGATAACAGAAAAACATACGGTACAGGGCAAATAAAAAAATGTAACTAAACCTAGTCATCCAAAGTTAGTAACCTTAGACAACGAAGCCCANAACAGAGTGGCGGCTACTCACAGTATGATTTCTAGTATTACTAGTATATTGTGTTTTATTTT
>KB305005.1:96377-110425 GCA_000328365.1 Capitella teleta | reverse complement strand
TATATATATATATATATATATATATATATATATATATATATATATATATATATATATATAGAGAGAGAGAGAGAGAGAGAGAGAGAGAGAGAGAGAGAGGGAGAGGAGAACTGGTTAAAAATGGACTTTGAGTCGTTATTTGATGCACCAAAAAATGATTCCTATGCCTGGCTCACACAAGGAATATCATCGCCAACGATTTCGCGAGAGATATATTGCTAATTAGGCGTGACGTCAGAGATTGTCATGAAACACCGAGTTCCCCATCTTTTACAATGGGCCTCGTCATATCAGCGTGTCCTGCGACTAAACCCCTGGATATTTTTTTTATTTTCTTTTCGGAAATAGATAGAATAATCATTTTGCCACCAGATAGGCGCAAAAAAAAATATTTTTCTCTATTTTTCTTATTTTAACAAGCGATTTTCTAGGACACCTACCATGGTTTCTCATCCTGAAACAGTAAAAAGGTCACCCAGAGTGCACCACGCATGTGCAATACTGACGCTTTCGTTTCGTAAACAACAAACATGCCCTTTTATGGCGAAGATGGCCTGCTTTGATTGGCTGAAATTGATAGCTTCACGAGGGCAACGGGACCAATCACGGCAAGCCCTCAGCTGACGTTTGCCTCCTATACTTTGCAATGGAAGTCATTCTCCCATAGGCGCAATGCTAACCCCGATATTCGGAATGCATTATATTCTTTACGCTTGCATCCAGGCATGGTGTTCTTGGCAATCAATGCTATGCTATCAATATTATTGGTGCTATGAGTCAATAGAACATCACTTAAAATTCAGTTCCCCATCCCTTTAAAGGGAAGATCATGCATGGATATAGGACATGGCATACTTTGCTGTGCACCAGCATACTATAGTATTCGAGCTGAGGACTCGCATTGCCCAATTGCTGTGAAAACTATTCGCTTCACTGCTTCACCTCGAATCGTGATCGCTTCGCTCCATGCTTTCGGCAGCGGTCTATCACAAATCAATCGGTAAATGCTTTGTAAACTTCAGAAGTATAAGGATTGATGGTTGGTTTAGGAACATATATCCGTGAAATCATCATAAAATAATAGATGCACACGGTCAAACACTTTGACATTTTCAGAAATGACGCTCAAGCGGTTATAGCACACGCATATAGCCTAAAGTGCAATAAACGGAGATCTTCGTGTTTGGCAGTGAATGTGTTAATGGCATATTATATATTATTTGTCTTTTATCGGAATTTTGTAGATACTGTACAGTAACATAAATACGATTAGATTGAGCCAATGATGCCCCATCATATTCTTGTCGTTGTATGCTGATTCTGACGCTGCGCAATAGATAACTGACCCGATCTAGCTGATGGGTAGGTCGCAGTATGAGTCAATGCATGCATGATTGGACACAGGTTTAACGCATTATACATTAAATTATAAATATAATGAATATGTATTATTTTTTGTATAGCGCAATATCCACCAGAGTACTCAAAGCGCTGCCCATAAATCAAGAATTTTAATTTAATTTGATATAAGGTGCCCATTTTAAATCCCGACCTAAGAGACTGTACGTTGGTGTATGTATGTAGTCACCCAAGGAAAAACACTTGAAATCTTTTATATACTCAGGAAGACTTATGCGCCACTTTATTAATCGAATTTGTTGTGAATTTTAACCATTATGTTTGATTCCCATGAAATTGACTTTGTCGTCCATTAAAAATTGCTGGTTTGTAGATACACTCAATGAAATGGAATTAGAGCCATTATTAACACTAACTATTGGATCCTTCAACGAGAATGAATTGAAACCCTGATCTGTAGCATGAAAGTGTTCGACGAGCCATTAAACTCTAATTGCATCCATCCTCAATCAACATTCAACACCCTTCAGTCTCTCATAAAAGCTCCAATGGCAAGACTAATGCCAACTGAGCAATAAAAACTAAGGCCGAGCTACTTATATGTACTATAGATTTAGCTTTTTCATGGCCGATTAAATTATATTGTGTATAAACTGATGATCATTTAGTAACCGATCGAAATATTGTCCATTAATAACTAGTATACACTACTATACAGCTTCTGTACCTTGAGCGTAGCAGCAATAGCACCTTATAAAGTGAAGCATCTTCTCCGAAACCGTCACTTCGGCGAAGATTCCGCAGCAACAGCTACACAACCACCTCGCAGCGGCATTCGGAGATTCGCTTTACCCATAACACCATCCTCCACGGCGACGAAACGGAGGTAAGCACCAATTTGCGCGACTGTATTAATGTTCGCAACTTCACAAGAATAACAAAAAGTCGCGTATTTTTATGATGAGACTCATCATAAAAAGCTAATAGGTAATTGATGTGGGGTTGGTTCAGCACATTTTGTTGACTTAAAAAAGATGAGAAAAAAAAATGAAGAGCGGATTCAAATGTTACAAAGTTGCAGATCAAAAACGAAAAAGAAAGAAACACAGAATTGCTTCAATTCTCAGTCCAGTGATAATAAAATTAATAATAAAATTAATAATAAAACTTTATAAAATTTCATAAAGTGTACAAAATCACAAGTAAGTGCTCTTAACGCTAAACATGGAGCGATGCAATGAGGTAAAATGTTCAATAGTTTCATTCAATAGAGATTTCCCCCCCCCCTTTTTTCTAGCAGCTTCTAGTATTGACTAAAATTATGTTGTGCTTTGTAATTCGTGGTTCAATTGCGTCTTTTGTGTACGATATACGGTATCGTACACATACAACGTGGGCTATCTACTCCATTTGTTAAAGAGTTTACTGTTTTTTAATGGCACTGCGCTTTTCCGAAAAAAAGTTTTACAAAACAGGTCGCAGTGTGAACTGGAATGGAAGAATTTGGTTTGCTTAGTCTACCATTTCATGCTGTTATTCCTATCATTTCAAATTTAAATTCGACGACATTGATGCCGATTTATCTCAACCAAAAGAGTGCACATGACATTCGGCGATATTTTCACTTTGGCTGACTAACAGGGCCCCGGATCATGAATAGGCATAAGTAATTAAGGCCTTTTTCTCTGTGTGATGTTTCATTCATTTTTTGTTTTGTTTTGCAAGTGCTGTTGTTTTGATTACTAATCCTCCTCTCCTAAAGTAAAAACAAGCAGTTAGCTTGTAAATACATCAATTTTAACAAATTTAACTGTTTTGTTTTTATGGAGTAGATCAATTCTTGCACACTCTGTATAAGGGTAGCTAAATTTAATATTTATTTCGCAAAATTATAAATGCAATATGAAATAGAAAAAAAAAGTATAAGCTATACATAAAACTTATTCATTTGAACAAAAAAGTCTCAAACAAATAAACTATATTGCTGGGTGTTATATAAAAGGTAAGTAGAAACCTATGGCGGGATTCTCCCCCTGAATAAATCTACAATACTTTGTAATGCCAAAATATTGTGATGTACGTGTATATATTAACCCGCCAGGGTACCTCGGTTGTTACCTAAAAGGTGACATGCAACCAAAGTGGTCATATATGGGAACATATTATAGTACAGTGTACATTGCAACTCTATTTATATCCATTCCACAAGGTGAATCGAGGGCTAAAAATCACGGCGAACTAGCTTCATGTATGTCACCGCTAAGCGAGACTGAATGATATCGTATTCTACTTTCAAAGGAATCACAAATGAAATGTTGACCAGCGAGCTGTTTTTGAGAATTAGGAACGGTCAGCGGCAGCGCCAGTCCATGCTTGATATGTGTTTTTTCTATACCCGGATTTTACATTTTACAAGATATATGGAGACACAATCACACCAGAAACACACTTCACTCCCCAGAGCAATACGATATACTAGTAGTCGTGTTAACAGCAATTTTCGGTCATTTTTCAGCCAGGTATATGAAAAACAGATAAGCGAGGACAAGTGCTCCCTCTGATCATTCCTAATTCTCGAATTGCGCTCGCTGGGCGAGAGTCATTGCCCCATCCTTATTCTTCTTCTATGTGTAAATTGCGTAAAAAAGTATCACCAATCTGGAATTGATATGTCCGTAAAAGTAAGTGATACATATACCACAATAATATAATAATACTATAATACTGTTATATAATTAGAGTGTGAATTCGAGTTGCACTTCACAGATTGTATATTATCTGCTATGGCGAGGGATAGGGGAGATTATCTTGACGTAGTGCCAAGGGAGCCAATTAATGCGTCAGATCCGTATATACCGGACGACAACTTACACGGATAATGGTGGATTTATATTCGTTTGAGCGCATCGAACAGTGTTTGCTGCTTAGCTTTAAACCATGAATCTGGCGAAGCGAGCATTCGTCGATTCCACTAACGATTCGATTGCCTAATGAGCGGGGTAAGCATTGTATTGCATAACCACGCCACAATCATCCTTGCCAACTCTCATTCCCATTGATATCGATAACTGACGATTTATAAATCGAATTGTATAAAATAATGTAGTTTTTCATCATATACTTCTGGACGCTTTATCAGCACGACAGGTGGTGTGATACACACACTAAGCTATCTGTGCTGACATTAGTGTTTTTGCCTTAGTTGCACGGCATTACTGCATGTGCTTGTTACAATCATTGTGAAATAATTACACCCAGCACTATAGCTAGTCTGTCTTTCACAATCTTCTGGTATCGGCAGGATATTCCCTGGATTACTCTCTAGATCTAGAGTACCTCCTGCAGGGGAAGTGTCAGTATCCTGCTTCGGAGTGAATAGCCTTAAGCCACTTCCCCTCCTGATCACCCCCCACCCCCCTGCGTGATTTGAATCCACCCGTATCTGACCAAGAGGAATGACCCTCGCATACATCATGAGGAACTAGATCTCCCCATCTCATCACAATAACGCTTCGGCATGCTGTTATACCCAGACTTCTGTTAATCAAACATGTATCTAGGGGTTTCGAAGATTATGAAAACCACGGCCACATTCTACTTGGAAATTTGGACCGTAATTTTTTTCCGGTCTGCGTTAACGAGGAAAATGTCCAGCGTAACGATGTGGTGAAGAAACGTACCTTCAGCGGAGTAATCGGTGCTTATAAATCGGCTTAATATAGCACAACGTAGATAGCAGATACACCCAAGGCGAGTACTAGATTACTATAAGCCCATAGATATCTAGATTAGCTTTGTTTATTAAACCAAAGGATTGGACATCTCTCATGAAATATGTCTCGCATACCGTCTAATTCGTGGTTGTCAAGTAAGAATCTCGAGATTCAGATCGATTCCTAATTCTCAGAAACAACGTCTTCTGATAATTATCAAATGAACCATCGAAGTGAATCGAAATTGGCTCATAATTTGTTTGCATAAAATGTGAATATTTTTGTATAGCATATTGTCTATGCAAGTGGCAGATCATGAAAAGAAGAAGAAGAAGAAAAAAAATATAGAAAAAAAGAAGCAAAATGCTAACCAGTCCTGAGACGTCGAATTCTTACGCGCCAGTGACTTTATCCATTAAATATATGAGCGACATTATTTCTTCGACCGAGCAAGTGTATAAAGTTTGCTCTATCTCATCGATCAATCGAGGAAATACTAGTAGTCATTTCGTAAATATTTTGTCCACTCGAGGGTGGTGCTGAGTTTAGTATCGCTAAAGTTAAAATTCTCAAATTGTGGACAAATTAATACTCTATAAATTTTAATAAAATAATTAGTCCAGTCAATGTATTATAGGGTTAGACCCGGACAAAATAACAACAGAAGTTTTTTCACGATTGCGTGACGCAGTAAATTGGTATCCTAGCAACGGCCGGCACGTATTTCACATTGTAGCTCGGTAGCTTTGCGTGGAATGATCAAGACATACAATTGCAACAAAAGGTGTTTTTAGGTAATTTTTAGGTAATTTTTAGGTAAGAAAGGTTACAATCGAAAACCCTTTTGATGCAATTTGTTTAGGGTTCCACGTATTTTTAAAGTAAATGGTACCAGACTAAACCAAGTTTTATAAAATGCCTGATTTACAATTACTCAGTGAAACATAGAATGATAGATATTGACTATTTTTCCAAAATATATAAACAATTACATGTAGCTTTTCAAGCTGATCGGGTACGCTAAAAAAATTATTCACTAGTGTTAGATGCTAACTTGTTTCCCCGTTGCGTCGCAAAGCCTGACATGGTGTGGACATAAAAAGCCGGTTCACATATTATGAATGTGCAAAATTAATGAAATCATGACTTAAATACTTAATAGAATACAAACAAGCATTGCTGATTTGTCTTCGTGTGATACTACATATACTATGCGCTGTCACAAGCCCTAATCAAATATGCTCTTCAGATGGTCTGTGCATGCTTTTAAGTTCTAACACTAGCTGTCGTAAACACTAGTATTATTTCGAGGGAAGCCATAACAAGGGCCACCATAACGAGCACTTCATGATGTGTTTATATAAATGGCACTGAGCTCTTTGATCCCGTCGCTGAGGTATCCTGACTCTGAATGTTCACCAACAACGCAGTTTTTCCTGTTCCCTTCAACGGAATCTTTCATTACTCGTAATCACAATAAGAGGTATGCAACAAGGATATTTCACATAGAGATTCAACGGTATTAATAATTTTCAGATGAAAACCGAACAGCGAAGGTTCGGCTTTCATAATTACACTATATATACATGCTCGATATTGTGTGTCTCTTTGAATTCACCGGATGTGTATCAACCATCTTTAGAGGTCACGCCGTTTAAGAGGTAAACGATGCTGGGCAGGCCTGTCAATATTTTCATAGAGCTTGCTGGCGCTCAAGTGGAGCTTCAAGCCGGAAGTGGGTGCACTGAGGGAATAGGGAAGACTTAAAACGGAGAAGCAGCGGCCATCCTGGTTCCTTACTAAACATTTACTTGCAATGCCAAGACTTTGGTCTTTCTGCAGTTTGGTTTGTCTGAGTTATGATACGAGACACTGATCAGCATAATAATGAATTCCTTCCTATTTAATATTCATGTGTATTAGGCAGGAAGGGCTTTGTTACAGTGATTCAGACCTTCAGAAAATTGTGTATACAATCATGTGCATGTATATAGGATTATATAGTGCCTTCGTGACAAATCATGATTCAAGTGAATGCATACAAAGATTGTACAGGGAATGAATAGGTAGTCATAAACCCTCATGCATCAAATTATATGATCAAACTGACACACCTGTTATGGCAGTGTATGCAGCGCCATGTTTTTGTTATGGCAAGGACTAGGATTACTTTTTATACATTTTGCTGACACCGCTTGCCCTAACGAATCTCCCACAAATTTAGATTACATTGTAATTACTTTTACTGGATAGTAGAGCGAGATGCACTGCGATTTTCTCGTGTTTGATCTCATCGACATATACATTATAATGATATATATATGTTATATTATTATCATATTATATGTTAACCAAATTGTTTTTCCTCTCTCATGTTCTTATTTTTTTCTCCTTATTTCCTGTTAATGGGAGATTTGATTTCTGGTAATTATGGTATTATTCGTTGCATAATACATTTGTGAGGCTCCACGGCAAAGCCCCGGACATGTCGCAGAGCGCACTGCAGCGCTAGAGGCGACTTTGATAGCTGGGCCAATATGTTTAACGTTTTTGAGATCCTTGGCTTATTCGATGCAGAATTCATTCTTCTTCATGATGGTATATGCATTGATACTCAAATCACGATACAAATGCACCAAATATTGTTTTTAATTGAGACATCCAAAAGAGCAATAGTTCGATTATTAAGTAATTCAAAGTTGACTTTTATTTGATTTCGTTTGCAAAATATTAAAGGGCACAGAAAATGTTAGGCAATCCACATCAGGTAGTTGTGTTTTTGGAATAATCGATAAGTTTACCAAATTTGAATGTTTTTGACATGGAGTAAATAGACTAATTATGACCCACTCTATATATAATAGTGGTCTGTGTCATTTAGATAATGTTGGGTTGTTGGGGTTTCAAACCTCATTCCCTCTGCCCAACGACTTTGTGTGTGTGTGTGTGTGTGTGGTGTGTGTGTGTGTGTGTGTGTGTGTGTGTGTGTGTGTGTGTGTGTGTGTGTGTGTGTGTGGATATAACCTACAAATAATTAGTAAAACTAGCAAGACCAAACACTCGCTAAGTGGCGATTATATGTCACTAAAGCCAGAAAAAAAAAAGGAATCGTTTTTGAAAGATTTTCGAAGCACGTGGAACTGTGATGGGGACATTTGTTTATTGCATCAATGTTTAATGTGCGTTTTTGCCGTATATTTTCGGGCACTGTTTATGCCAAATGTGTCAGCTGTTTGCTTCACTCCCTTGCTGATTAATGATTGCACCGTGACCTATACTTAATTGTTGATGTAGTAATGAATGATGAAGATAAGATTCGACCTTTCAATGTTTAATGAGTCGTGGATTGAACTTGTATATACAGGTAATTAGTGACATCGATGATACAAAAATAGAATATAGAAATAACGTTGAGTTGAGATTGAGAACAGAGAGAATCATTTTGAATAGCTTATCTTTAAATACAACCATTGTAACAGTCTTTACAACATGATGTGATTGGTATGAAGGATGATTGTACAAAGAACAATTTGTCGGTTAGTAAAAACAGACGATATATAACAGGTACATGGCAGCGAGGATTAAAATAAAAGCCGTGTTAAAAAGTTGAATTCCGGTGGGATCAAGGTGTCTGTTCTGGCGTCTCTTCTCCCATATATTTAAAGAGGACCTCTGTTCATTTCGGAACCTTTTTAGATCGATTCTATGGGCTTCTGTGAGTGGCGAGATACCATTTTTTGAAGTATTTGGTCAACTATGAATTATATACAAGAAACATTTAAATACGAATTTCTTGCTCAGGCACAATAGTTTGAAACGAGATGAGTGCGAGATTTCTTTTATGAGAACTGCTGAAAGATCTGCTCACTCGACGGCTTCCATTGTTAACAATAGGAGAATTACTTTTATGCCGTCACGACGGAATGAAATCGAAGGCGAGAAGAAAGCGAGATTTTAACCCTCTAAAAATCGATGTATCTAGGAATTAGTCCACAGCAAGCGTATTGTCTAAATATTTGTCAGTCAAAAGGCGTATTTGTCTTTTGGGATGCATCCTCTATCATCCGTTACTAGTTCAAAATAATCAGAGGTCTTCTTTAATCTATTAGCTGCACACACAGCATTTGTCGCCTGAGTGGAGCGCAGACTTCCACATGAACACTTCCCTCAATCCTTTGCGAGAAGCTCCGAGCTGTCGGTGAGGATGGCGATCGAAGGCTTTCAGGTCTCTTTTGCATGCGTTTTGAAGCGTGGTTGTGGTCGACCTGTTTTTAGTTTGCCGCTTTGCAATTATCCATAGAGCAGATTCTTGGGAATTCGCTGCTAAATTTTCCCGCTAATGTGGCCGATCTAGGGAAGACGTCGCTTAGGCATGCCAGAGAAGGGACTGCTGCTATTTGCCCGGCCAAGAACGTGACCATAAACAATGGCTAAAAATCGCTCGTTATAGATAAAGTTATAAACTACATGTATATATACATAGAAACTTGACATTTAATATGGAATATTTTTTTCTCCAGAGAAACTTCTTTGTTTAAATGGCTACATCTCCATCATCTCAGGGGCGATTTTGATTCCGTTCAAGTTTTTCGATAGCTCACTTATATGAGCAAGTTACGTGCAGATTTGGCGGTAATATCCCCCAATATGGCCATGTATAATTAAAGGTATCAAGGCACCCCAAAATGACAAGATTTCTGGCTATAAAATTCAGCTCAGATTGTCGGACATTTCACTTTATCAATCGATCGAAACGAGCGATTACCCTCTATTTTGGATCACACATTTAAAAAGCATTATTTGACAACTTAATGCAGCCAAATGGTTTGTGGTTGTAGCACTGCTGAGATATGGGTTCAAAGTGAAAACAATTGCGGGACAAGTGGGTATCACAAAGGGAACGGTCAGCAAGATCCTTGAATGGCATCACCAGGCTGGAAGAGCAACACAGAGATCATGAAATCATAAGTTTCTCTGAAAAAAAAACAAAAAAAAAAAAAAAAATCATATTAAATGTCAAGTCTGTACATATGTCGGTACATATAAGTCCGTACACCGACCTTCTCATCATAAAAACATGCATATTTTTGGCACTGCCGTTTTCCTACATGAAAATCTACAACAAT
The DNA here is from genome assembly GCA_000328365.1 of Capitella teleta. Classification (NCBI taxonomy): domain Eukaryota; kingdom Metazoa; phylum Annelida; class Polychaeta; family Capitellidae; genus Capitella; species Capitella teleta. The sequence goes on along the minus strand of KB305005.1, from coordinate 100,227 downwards.
TAACGGGCCTTTGTAGAAGGCTGCCAAACGCATGAATCAACAAATTGAATTGTGTCCTCACGGTTGGCTCGCTAATATTCTTTCTGCGTCAGATCGCTCAAAGACTCTTGGGGCCTTTGACAAGGCGCTCCATTCGCAGTCAACTCTCGCCACAACGGACCATTCTGTGATGTTCACTCGAGTCCATTGGACGTGTCATTAATTTGTCCATACTTGTTGAGGGTGACCGCGTATTTTCTTGCCTGGTGCTTTGCCTTGTACGAGTATAACCAATGATATGGATTGAATAGATGGGCTATTCCTATTGGCCGGTGCATGTCAACGGCGCTCAGACTGGCAGAAGTAGTAAGCCAGAGATGGTTGCACTGTATTTTTGCAGATTCCTAGTCGGTTTGCGGTTGATAAGAACGTAGATCAATAAAGAGAAGCAATGACATGTCGAGGACCCGTTAGTGCACGCGTCGAAGATGTCAGAACACCTTGTGATCTGTATATTTCCACGGTAGAAACCTACAACCCCAAGGAAGAGACGACGATACTCCACACCAGAGTGTAGCACCAAACCCACATGGAATCAACACCGATCTCACGTTACTTGCGATGCACACGGACCGAGCCGTGAAAGAACACGAGGGAATCGCCGCGAGGAAAATCCGCCTTTCATCGCACGATGCTGCCATGATGGTCCGTGTAGCTGTCGCAAGGTGATGGGACTGTCATCTTCAATACATTGAGCGACCACGAGACGTGTTACTCATTCTGCTTGTCTCCGGGTAAGTGGTAATCTTTTGCTGGAGAGAAAAGGGGAGAGTGTCGACAACATAACTATTTTAGCTCATATTTACGCAACCGAATTTCCTACTATCCAAACAAAATTATGCAAAACCAAGGGTGTTCGGATTGCGAGGGGTGACTGTACAAAATGTTTGGCCTTGTTACTCAGCTGGGCAGAAATAGAGTGGTTTTGTTGTTGAGCCAGCTATACCAAAATTACATCGTAATGCGCACGCGCAATATAGATTTGCGATAAATTCTATTGGTGTTTGAAAAACTCTTCTTCATATTCTTAATTTACATGTACCCCCTCCCCCCTCCGGGTTAAAAAAAACCAATTTCGCACTAATGATATCAGGCCAATTTCACCCCTTGAGATTATCAAATTGCTGCAATGTAATAAAACCAATGTTTTTGATATGCAGCAGTCGGGGTTTAAAACAGCCTCCTCTCTATAATAACATTTATCTAATAATAATTTAGACATTTATTTCAAAGTGCATATACTTTATCGTCATTCTGGGGCCATCCAAAGTAGACTTGTTTTGCCAGCAACAGACCGACTCTGCAGAGTGCAGATTGATCCGCCAATTCAGTAATTCCGTTGCGGCTACTAGTACTCCAATGGGGCGTTCGTCCATTGTGTAACACCCAGTTGGCCGCTCCGACTGGTGGTGTGGCCGTCATCTGCTCGTTAGTCAATTGCGTTCATCCGGCAACTGCCCCGACGTCTGACCGTTTCAATGGAATACTACACGGAGAAGCACCCTAATTAACATACTAATGTCTATAAGAAATTTTTAGGTGGAGCATGGTGAAAATCATTAATTATTTTAATTAGCTTAAGCTTAACATATTATACACTGTAGTAAACATTGTTAACTTTTTTTTCCCGTAAGGTGTTGCTAATCAAAATTGTGGAAATAACCTACCAGAGAAAATATGAGTCAATATTGTCATAATAATATATATCTCAGCATGTATATATGGAAATATAATGTGAGGATAAATACAGGATTATCCCTATCCCGGCCACCGTATGTAACTGATTTCTAGATAAATAATACATATGTAACAAAATTTTTATCGGACTTCAAGTATGTCTGATGACAAATGATTTCGTCAGAATTGGCTGCTTGCCAGCTCAGACATCGCTCGTTTCTATTCGGAACGCGAGAGTCGCTGAGTTTTCTTAACTTGTAATTGTAATTTAGACAAAATACGCTCGACGCAATATTTATAAGTGTCCAAGAACACCTGCATCGATTATAATTTTAATCACGAAACCCCCGTTTGATGTTGTTGTAATTATATGAGGGATATGTAAGTTTTGTGATTATTACTCGTGCTAGGTACATGTATACGAGGGAGGGCCCAGAAGTAATAAGCCTCGGCTATTTCGCGTTGTAGTTGAAGCTTGATTTTTAATTAATATTCAACATAAGCATCTTTATAAGTACAATAATTCCTTCCACGGATTTTACAACGCTTCAATACCTTGCCAGAAGAACTCTTCGTTTCGACCCTTAAAACACGAATCAGCATGCATGCAGGCCACACCAGTTTATTGTTTCTTGCAAAATGACGTCCTCTGATAGTATTATTTCATATTTCTAAATGGTTGGAGTCGCCTGGGGTCCGGTCTGCAGAGCAAAGTGGATGAGAAATAATTTTGAAGCCCCACTTCCTGCCACTGGTCACAGCAATGTGTCTGTTGTGCGAAGGCGAATTGTCCTACACCACACACGAATTGTCAGGTTCAATTACAAGCGACAGTTTTTCTTTTTCTTTTGAGAACCCAGTTCATTTTTAATTAGGCGCCCTTAATTATAAGGGTGTTTCTGGTCGAGTTCATTATTGAACTCGCCTGCACGGGTGACCTTTGTCTTGATCGACAGCTCCATCTTCTCCACATTGCATGGTTGCTTACAGTCTCAGCTACTCTGAACTGAACGACAAATGCGTGCTGCAACGCGTCTTCTTTATAAAGCTCTTTAAAAATATTTCTGGGAATATTAGTGGTGAAATTACCCAATAAACGGCCAAAAATATACTATAGTAAGAAGCCAGTCCAACAACGAACGGTAATCAACATCTGGGTATAGAGTGCATAGTCAAAGAAATGGCTTAAAAAGAGAGTTCCCCATGCAGCGACATATTGGAATGAGTGCCTTTTGTCTTTTCTTCTGCTCAGCATGTCACCCGCTACGTTATCGCCCAATTTCCATAAATTGGGCGAGACATTGTATTGGGCACAATTTACACGCTATATTCACCCCACAAACTTTTTTTTGACATACGACATTTATAGTTAAATCGTTTTATTCTAATATATTATCCATGAGTATAGTTCCTCATGAGTTATTATGCTTTACATGTACAATGGTAACATAAAATGGCACTTGCGGAAGCCAAACGAACTGAATGCGGGTCAGTGTAAAAACACACCACCTGAAATAATTTGTTGAACATGTTCATTCGAATTCAGGAAAAATGGCAGTTTTTTTTTTTCTTTCTACGTTTTAGTCGATTTAAAAAGCCAATAGGAAGCAGGTGGGGGAAGCTCAAACCATAGAACATAGTGCCGGAATATATTTTTGATAATCTCTTTTGTGATGCCTCTTCTCTATTTCTGAGAATTTCATGAGGTGATGAGGCATTATTGTGTTGTAAGGCTCCCTCATCCTGTTCCGTTGATACAGAACCCCGGGACCGGGGTCTTCCCCTACATGTACTCTTATATCGAAACATCCGGCCTAAGGGTTCTTTAGCTGATGATGATGATGATGATGATGATGGTGATGATGGTCATGATGGTGGTGATGATGGTGGTGGTGGTGATGATGAGGATGATGATGATGATGATGATGATGATGATGATGATGATGATGATGATGATGATGATGATGATGATGATGATGATGATGATGATGATGATGATGATGATGATGATGATGATTATTATTATTATTATTATTATTATTATTATTATTATTATTATTATTATTATTATTATTATTATTATTATTATTATTATTATTATTATTATTATTATTATTATTATTATTATTATAAA
>KB305005.1:37181-72114 GCA_000328365.1 Capitella teleta | reverse complement strand
CATATATATATATATATATATATATATATATAAGTAAAGCAATAAATCAAAATACCTGTTTGGCCCCTACCTCACAATATTGCCGGTGGCGTTAAACAACCCGTTGCAAAAAAGGTTAACTGAACTGCACATGCCAAACACGGAGAAACGTTATGATTACCTACCATCATCGAGAATCTTGACATTGCTTGTTCAGCGCATTTCGCTAGAGTGGTAACACGAGGTGCGCGAGATTAGCTATACCGTGATGAGATTTGGCATTTGACGAAGTTTTCTTGAATCATCTCTAACGATACTACTCTTCGCAGATATAACGGTCACGGCTGATGAATATAATATTGTACACGCACTATACAATTTGATTGGAGTACGAAATAATAAAAAAATTGTTTACATATATTATTAAGATTTTTATTTATTTATATATCAGGCTATCAATCAGACACATTAAAGCGATTGATCGATTCTAGCAAGCGGTTCTGAATAGTTTGCTGTAGGCTTCGTATCTTTTGGTACAGTCTAGGGGTTGACCCGGAAAAATAGAAACATAATTTATTTTTAGTTTATATTTAGTATACCCGATGCAGAATTGGAAGCTGCGCAACATATCCAAGATCCGCTAGAATCCGCTTTGCGGAAAGTACATAAGGGTGCGTATGGAAATATCAGGCCATGATGTAAATTGCTGTGTTTATTGTGTTTCTCAAAGGTTCCATTCATTACAGGGTATTACCAATTATTACCTCTGTATTTATGCTCAAATGCTGGATGAGTATTACGTGCTCTCCCCATTTAAAGAATTCGCTCTAGTAAATATGGATTCCTTCAATGTTGACTTGCATGTCAACAATTTTTAAAACATGAAAATATTGATGCACTTTTTGGACTTGGTTCAATGCTGATCGTTATTGGATATATTGGTGATAGAACACCCCTGGAAAGTGCAAATAAATTTGAGGCACATAAACCACATTATTATGGATTCAATTTGAGCATTGCACATTATACATTATTCATAGTTTGATATAATTATAATACTCCTCGAGAACGTATATACCGATTTATTTCGGCGTATCCTGGATAAAAAATTTCGCCCTTCTGCACTCGGCCCTTCTGCGAGCGATAATCAATAGAGAGAACGTTGCCTCCACGGTGGCAAAACGCTTCCCTATTTCACCGGTGCTTCTCCTGTGTTTTCTCCCTCTGTTTACGTTGGTTGTCAGGTGGGGGAGCACCTGTGCTGGACATGTGAGGAGTCTGGTCAGCTGGTCAGTATTACGAAATCACACTATGACAATGTGGTTTTAGAAATGTCGATTGCATTTTGAGGCAGCGAGCTTATAGTAAATATGTATATATTTTGTACAGTGGTATACAGGTTTGACATTAGATGACAGGATAATGGGCTGTGTGTGCCGCTTGGGGCAAACAGCTGATTGTGTTTCAATAAAATGTTCAATGCCTTATCAATGTATCATACAGAACTGAGATGTGTGAACAACATGACGTCCATGTTGCTAATAATTATAAAATATGATATTATCCAAATAATAATTTTGGTCAATAGAGTGTCATCATATATCTGAACCAATTAAACATCATGTCAATTTGTCCACAGTTACAAAATGCTTCGATAATTTATGTTGATTCGTGTAAGCTGTGATTAATTGCGATATTATATTACTGGTATTTGAAATACGAACCAGGCCAATTTTGTAATTCATGTTTTATTTGATATGCTGAACCTGGAACCCAATATTTATGATTTCGCCTTCACGCATTTTGCTTGGGGCAAGTGAGGCGATCGAATGACGTCACGGTCAGGTATTCTAGACGTTCTTTTAGAATACCTGTTTCAGATATCGATGTATAATCCGATTCCCACATATTCCGAGCGACAACGAATGACCAATCAGCACAATTGTTTCTGTCCAAATTATATTATATTATATAAGTATTATATAAAAATGAATAAATAGCTGTTCTTCCCTTGCTCTCCCTCAAATTTCAAAGATTTAACAATGAGTACGTATACGTACGTTAATGTCAATAGTTAATAAGATGATCGGGAACAAACACGTACTATTCTGATATAATATCAATTATTATTCAATAATTGATTATAATCACTAGCTAATTCTATGCTATTTGTAACCAAAATTCGTACAAGTTTGAAAAAAGGGAAAAAGAGAAGAATAAAAAAATCTATAACAAAGAGGTGGAAAGAGAGAGAGAAAGAGGGGTACAGAGAATCAAAACAATTCAATTCCAATTAGTGCAGTGTAAATTAATTAGAAATAAAAGACATCAGTAATTAAGTAATGCGTGCAGTTTTTCTTTTATCTTTCGGGGTTTTCCTCTATATCTCAGGCCTTTGTCTTTAACGAACTTTGGTTGTTTGGGCGCGGGCGTTGCGTTGCAAGAGCCACTGGTCGCCACGACAGAACATAAGTATGGTCCCCACTGTCACTCAAACCTAACGTGTTCTGAATTGAATGAACAAAATTACGTATTCGAAGAGGTTGCACAATTACTACATGTGTCATTTCAGGTTGTGAGTGTATGCACGCTGTGTTTGTTTGGCTTGTCTGCATCCGGTCTAGCTTGATCATGAAAGTTATGTAATGAGGCTGTAGGTCTTGTGATTTGTTATCTCAACTATCGCTATAATATAATATACATTCCACCAGTATAATATATAATCTTCTACATGCATGGGGTGGCGACGTTAAGAAAAATAAATAAAAATAAATAAAATTAAAAAAATGCAACGATGAATAATATTCATGTCGAGATATTCTAGATATATGTCGAATACTGAATACTGATACACTGATCGGCTCGCATGGATATCCAATTTCTGCTCTATAATTAGGTAACACGAAAGGTATTGAAACCAGTAGGCCCTGCTTTGGAAGAAAAAAAATATAAACAACGTTATTTTTCATAGGCTTACCAGGGAATTGAGCGGGTGTAACGAAGTGTATACGGTCCCCCTAGGATAGAAAGTCCTAGCTCCTACCATATCTAGGATTGGTAGTCCTGCCCTAGCAATCTATGACTGTCTTTTCAGTACTACTATGCACGTTTTTACACCGGTACGATGAGTTTGTTGCAACTCATATGCAAATGAATTTACGTGATTTACCTGAAGTAGGCAGAATCTTGGCCGCTAATGCTCCGGATAGTTTATACAGTTTAACGATTTCCATGCTCTTCCATGACACTACGCTTTTCCGATAAAGTGTTAGAAATTGAACCGTTCACAGTCTAAACACCACAAATTATAAAGATAAGAGAAATGGTTAGTCTTCATTTCATGCTGCTATTCCTATCCTCTCTATTTCAATTTCGTCAAAATTAATGATATTTTACACACGCAGCAGTAGCAGTAGTTCCGCAAGATGTAACCAATGATAATCATGGATCAATCATTGCACCTTTTGCTCGATCGGATACGGGCGGATTTGCAGCAGCAACAGAGATGTTAATATTTTACTCACTGCTAGGTCTATTTCTTCTTGGGCTTCTAGGTAAATATTTGGCATCGTAAATTTGAATTTTAGAAGATAAATCAAACTTGTTAACTTGTGTATTACTCACACCAAAGGAAAATCCAAGATCATAAAAAAGCATTTCATTATTTTAAATGATTTATTATTAGCTCATTATTTTGATGATTTTAACCAACATGGCCAAGCGGGTTAAAACAAGTGAAGAGGTTGCGTGGCATCTGCCTGTGAAGACCAGGGTCACCCTTGCGTTGTATAGATTTTGCCAAATAATAAATTAACGCCAATTAGGTGGATAAATGATTGGTCATGCACGCGGTGAGTACGCCAAAGATGGCCACCATGTGAATTCATGACACACCTCTTAGTTACTAGTCCACGACCAAAGATGTTCTTATCTGAGCCGTATCAATATATCGTGTTATCAGCAATAAAGGCTCACATGACTCTGAATGCACTAGAGTATCTTGGCGGAAACTTAATTCTGATCAAACGATTCTCTCAAACTGACGGAGAGCAAAGCAGACCTGTCTATCTATCTTCTATCGGTGAGTTCGAACTCGTTGGTGGAATCGTTTTCTTGTGTGGAGGAACTTGTTAACTTGTTTTTATTTGTTTAATTTAGGAACTTAGGTAATAGTAAATATTGTGAAGATATTCACAGATTTTTGCGCATGGTTTTATTTTATAATTGCAACCTGGGTTCTATATTCACAATTTGCTATATACGTTGTTCAGTTGTTGGTCAACGTCCCGTGCACTGACATGGTTGTTCTAAGGCTACTATTTAAGGGTGCATAAATGGTTTCGACAGCCATAATTCCTTTTGAATATTTACGAGCATTCTGTGAAGTATGTTCCATCTATTGATTGTATTTGACCCCATAGTTTATAGTGACTCCCGTTTCATAGAAATTGTTTGTATTGTGGTTAACACTGAAATCAAATCATTGATTATATATGCCGACCTTATCACTATTCACAATATAATTATCAGCCTATTTTATGTGAGGTTCATTCTGAGACGGAACTCAATGATCATTGAATGTAGGGTATATTTGCCACTGTCCTCCAATGCAACCCTATTTGCCGTCTTTAATTTATATAACACGTGTACATGTACTTGTAATCCTCGCACAGTGTATTTTAACAGGTGAGAATGCACCGATTGTCACAACAGATGAATTGGTGAATACCGAGAAATCGAAATAATAATCAGCCACCATAAAGTAGAGTACCTAAATTGCGTATTCTTGTTCTAAATCACATCGTGTCGCTATAAACGTTACCATGACAACAGTCCCAAATTGGCACAATGCATTAATCATAAGAAAGTATTCAATACAATATTGTGATGACTCAACATTGACATGCGGATTTCTCCCCTGACCACCATTAATGCATCTTGAATAAATGCATCTCACACGGCACCTGCTTCGGGCAAACTGGTTGTCATGGCTCCTTATTCGTGGGAGGGGGGGGGTGTTCTTGGTTAAAGCGGGTTATAGGGCGTCACTGGTGAGAAAAAGCGTTGCCTTCAGCGAGGGAGACACGCGCGAGGATACAGTGTGCATGGCAGTCATAGATTGAGTGTGGAGCCAACTGCGTATGTGAGAGGGACATCTGGATCGGTGTACTTCAAACACAATCCTACGTATTGTATAAGTTTTATCTGCTTTTATGTTATTTGTATGCAGTGCATTCAAAATATCTTTCTAATATTTTTAGCTTTATTTCTTGTTTGTTTGAGTTTTTTCCCGGACTGTCTTGTCAAAACATCTGTTATTGTACAGTGTACTTAATTGTGCTACAATATTTGAAGTTATTAATTATTGACCATTGAGTAATATTCAATGGTCAATATTAATCAATTCAAATATTGATAAAGTTTAATATAAAATCTTAATAATAATTTCTAAAAAACACAAAAATAATATGACGTGGAGTATTTTTCAACTCCTTACCAGCATCGTCGCTAACATATTCCAGTGGGGAACTGTGGTTCTGAGGCAAGTGAACTGATCGAGGTGACGTGATCTCGAGGGCCTCTCACGATGCCAATAAAGCCAATAAAGCCGCTTTCTGCTCACATGACGATGGCGATATTGCTATCTGCGCAGGTTTATTATTGTCAAGTGCAACCAAGAGTCGCCAACTTGCACTTTGGTTTGTGCAAAAATAGTGTGGTCGACTGATATAAACCGATAGTTCATTTCCGCTATTGTGTCGTGTGAGAGATCCGTGAATCTTTCGTCATAATTATATACCTGAGTAGGTTATAATTACTCTTCAAACGTCGAAGTTATTTCATAATCCTCCACTATATATAGCCTTGGGCTTCACATGATTGCTGAGAACCTCATCACATATAGAAATAACCTTAAAACAAAAATCAATACTGTATTGGTGAACTTCGATGAACTCCTTTTGCAGGTCCTGTGCCAACACCACCGATAAGGCTTCGAGCAGAAAAGAGGAAAAAAGGTTGCGACTGAGAAGCGATCAACAACCAAGCATCACAAGATCGAATGAACACTGGTGAAAGGATCAAAAGAACTGTAACAAAATGGGGCTCAGTTGCGGATCAAAGTGCGCTAAATACACCCTATTTGGGTTCAACCTCCTATTTTGGGTGAGTGGTGTTGTATGAGTCAGGAGTACACTATATTTTTGGTCTCGTTAAATGCTGAAAGTGTGTCAAATTAGGACACGTATGACGTTTACACTCTGCTTTAATTTTCTCTGGTAGTCGGGTTGGTAATAATACTTGCTATCACGTAAAATATATATTTTAGTACAGTAAAAGTGCAATAATAGTGATACTATATAAAACAACCATATACAAATGGTTTAAAGCATTGAGGTATCAAACAAACTTAAAGCTGTGTTTTATGCCTGACAAGAAAAACAAATACGACACATGACTTAAGAGGATGGGTTTGGGTGGATGTCAATAACATGTGTTTGCTGGAATCTGAAAGAGCAGTTCCAATATGCTTACTCATTCTTCGGAAACTTGGGTGGTTTCCGGAACTTCCGAATATCCCGGATGTTGGCTTGTGTGCATGCTTCAGGAGATGATCAGCAATTCATGAGTGTATAATGAAGTAAATATTTGATTGGTGTTTGCTTGAATTGGGTGGTGCGTTTAATTGATTTCGTCATATTCAGCGTATGTTTCGCGTACATGCTTACTAAAGCGTGTTGTTTTACAAACTTGCACGGATGATTGATTATATGTAAATGCCTCAAGAAATGTTTTTGGTATAAATTAGCCGTAATTAAATTTTCAGTCGTAATCAGGTCCCGCTGTCTAATTACACGCGAAAAGTGTCTCTATACAAAAAGACTAAAAATTACCAATGTTAATGCAACTATTTATGGTGCACGACCTGTTAGTATGTCGTGCACCATAAATATTATTTGGCTGATATATATGTGGATCGTCTTGTCTCCTCAGTTGGCAGGAGCCGTTATGATGGGAATTGGTATCTGGTTCCTGGTAGACGAAAATGCTCTGAGTTATTTGAACATTGCCAAAACATCAGATGGATTGGTCAAGGCTTCGTCCATCACCATAGTGACCGTTGGATCAGTGGTGTTCGTGACTGGTTTCCTGGGATGTTGTGGGGCAATTCGAGAAAGTCCTTGCATGCTTACTATGGTGAGTCCTTAAACTCAGTATAGCATGTGGTATTTGAGGCTCTCGTGAACTATTCTTCCAGTATGCCTGTGTACTCAGTGTCCTCCTCATCCTTGAGATTATCGCTGGTATCCTTGCTATTGTGTTCAGGAATGACGTCAGTATATCACAATATTGAACGTACTGTATCAGAATGTTGTGCTTTTTTGTTGGGTGTAAATTCAGATTCAGAGAAACTTGGAGAAATCAATGAACGATACTGTTAATTCTTACTACGGAGATCCTGATCACGCGGGAGATACTGAAGCATGGGATTTCACACAGAAATCGGTGAGTGAACAGATCAGGAATTATGGAATCTCACAGATTAAAGCGACGTGTATTTTATTCCAGTTGAAATGTTGTGGCTCTAAGGGTGGCCCCGCCGACTGGGAAAACAGCGCCTGGAAGGCATTGAACCCTAATAAAGTACGAATGAAAATAGCTAGGATGACACTGCAATATTAATCTGTATAATATATCTATGTATAGAATGTACCTGATACGTGTTGTGTTTTGGTTGACATCAACGCTAAAGTTCCCACACCAGTCAATGTCACGATGTGCAACTTAGCAGCCAAGGAATCAAACCCAAGCAATGAGTTCTTACACAGTGAGGTGAGATTGATCAGTGATTCAGGGTTGCCCATGCAGTGATTTAATTTTGGATTTCGTTTTCCCAGGGTTGCAGCGACGCGCTCAGTGATTGGATAGATAGTCATTCCGCCATCCTAATAGGAGTGGCGTTTGGTGTCGCTTGCCTACAGGTGAGTTTAATTGGTGCTGTGTTGCTCTTAGTTGTAGTATTTTCTTTTCTGTTGTGCCTTTGTGTTACGCTCTTCATTTCTCTAGCAAGCTATATACTCGTTTTATCATTTTTAATTATCCTTCCCGTTACTTATTCCTATGAATACGATTACTGATGCAAACAGTGACAACCATAAAACAACCATATAAAGATCAATACACATAAATAACATTATGTCATCAGAATGGGGATATTGGGTCTATTGACCTTTGATGACCCGGAAGTGCTCACTGATTTCTGTTATTGCAGATTGTAGGCCTTGTTGTGGCGTGTTGTCTGAAGTACTCCGTTCTCTCTGAACAAAATCCTTACGAAAACATTTAATTATGCAACAATAAAAATAAACTGGGAAATTGTTCTTATTTGCTGTTAGTACTTTATACATAGGGCTGCGCTGCCAGTGAGGTTTTTTCTTGTTCTGTCTCTGCAAAGTGATTTCGCATAATCGTCATCTAGCTCTGCTTTACCTTTGCAATCTTTGCCATTGGCCTATAATTCTTTAATTCCATGGGAGGATTATAATTTCTCATTTTTTCTTTTCTCTCTTTCTTCTCTGTCTCAGATGTTTGCTATCATCTTCGCATGCTGCACAAAGTCTTCTCTCAAGAGTCAATACGAATACATTTAGAATTGTCGCAAAGACAGCAATCTAAAAATCCACACCAAATAATTTTACTCCAGAATGTAATGCATTTCTCTAATATACATCTTACTTCTTATCAAATTAAACGCTCTTATTTACTACATGCTTTTCTGTGTCTGTGTGATTTAAAAATTTATAAACTGCTTTCGTATATTCACTTTTCCATAATTTGATGCTTAACGCTAAGTTCACCATTTAAAATATATTGGTGAGTAAAGACAAATATACTTTTAAGATTGTTAAGTCCATCAAAGAGTAAATATGGTGGAAAAGGTGAGACGTCACGGTATTCCCTTCGGCACGTACGTTTGGAGATAAACTACTTGAAGGACAACCACACTTTCTTTGGATTGAAAAGGAACCCCGATGCCCGGAAGTGGAGACAAAACAATTAAAAAGTGGCTTTACGAGGGTGGAATATCCTCCGAATATGACGTCCTGACGTTTTCACTGTATCGGTTACTGAGAAATCTCGGATATATGAAACGTGGAGATTGCCATGAATATCATAACGCACTTTCTTTGCAGCTGTTCGGAGTTATAATGGCCTGCTGTCTGCAATCGGAAGTCCGAAACAAGGGAGTCATCGCATAGTGATCGGTCATAACGTCCACTTGATAGATCATTTTGATAGCAAATAATTATGAAGACTTTTGGACGAAATTACTCGCTACAGTGTACAATACTAAACTCATATGTATAGATAATTGAACCTGCATAGTACATTACACTTGGAAGTGTATACCAACATTAAAGAGGACCTCTTTTCATTTCGAAACCTTTTTAGACAAAATACTTTTCAAGACAAAATATTAAATACGTATTTTTTTACTCAGGCAGAATAGCTCGAAACGAGATGAGTGTGAGGTTTATTTTATGAGAACTGCTGAAAAATCTGCTCACTCGACGGCTCCCATTTTTAACAATTGTAGAATATAATTATGACAGTCCGAAATCGAATGCGATATTTTAAACCTCGCAAATTCGGTGTATCTAGGAATTAGCATACTGCAAGCGTAAAGTCAAAACATACATGTATGTCAGACAAAAGGCATATTTGTTCTTTGGGATGCATCCTCTATCCTTCCGTTATTAGTTCAAAACAGTCAGAGGTCCTCTTAAAAAAATATCGCGATTCTCGTACAACATGATTAGAAATACTCCATGTACATAAACACACTGGCACTTGTTGGTGAAATGAACAAATGCAAGTTCATTTGTTCATTTCACCAACAAGGGCCAGTCGTCCTTAACCGCTGGATAAAACCCATAATCATAGGTCTGAACAAGTACAAAATATAATTGTGTATTGGGACTATTGGCCTAAAAGGATCTGAATGAGAATCATCCATTGTGGGTGCATGAAATTTATTTTACATGTATTTATTTGTTATTGTATTTAATAATTATTCTCCGGCCTATATCAAAGATTATTCTTATGCATCCATACATTGAAATGTATTCCAATCCGTCCACGCGCAAGACAGCTTATCAAACGTCCAAGAAACAATGAGGAATATGTATAGATTGTACATGTAGATAGAATTACAAAAAACTCTTCTTTTTTCCCGTAGTCATTTCGTCTACCTCCCTTATGTGATAACCGCTTCTATGTCCTCTTCAATACATTCTCTTTATTGCAAATGTATCCAAGCATTATAGATTGATAATACTTATCTTTTAGCATCGTGTTGTGTTTATTGCTAATGAATGTACATCTCGTTGTCCCCAAGTCGGTTAATTTGATTCCAGGGGTCTCATCTGCGGATGCATCTAGAATTAAGGTGAATTATATTAAAACGAAATCAACAACAAGCACGTCCACATAATTATGATTCAAAATCACCCATTTGTAAATTCAATAATTATAATTTGGTTCAGTCCCTGTGCAGTACGTGTCTATGGCTTTAAAATTATAGCTAAGATTATTAATTAGCAAAGCAAAAAGTAGACCGGAAATTTAACCGACTTGTGGGTCAATAAGTATAATGTTCATCTTCCTGTTCATTGCGCCGGTTGCCATATCGAAATTTTCTTCAGTGGTCATAATTTGCGGTCATGGTCTCATTATCACAGCGCACTTTTCTGCCAAGCAAAGCACGCATATCGTACTATTGAAAGGGTAAATTTAGCATAAAAAGCGTTCATTCAACCCTGTGGTAATATTAAACTTCCTAAATTCAACTTTCTGTCTCCATTATTGTTATTATTTTTTTATTTTTTTTTTTATTTTTTTTTTTTAAGCTATGCGTATAGGCATTTGTTGATCTTGCATTCTATTGCAGCTAACCGGTTTCTTACATTGTGCAACCATATTGATCTTTAAGATAATAAACAAATTTGCTTTGTTTCGTTTCAAGATGTATCTCTCTTCTTTTCCACGCTGATCGAACTAGGAGGTGTAAGTCTCAATTACAAACATCAAACGAAAGTGAATTCAAATTCCTGAATAATCAGAATAATGCAGGTTGCAGTTAAAATGTCCTTCTTTGCATAAAAATACCATTTAATCAGAAAAGAGAATTCTGATTTTAAAGCCTCGTGAATAGACTACTGATTGTACTGTTTGCGTCTCCATTTTGTCTTTGAGATTCAAATAACTGCTTCTGCTAGCGACCTTATTTCCTGAGAAACGGCGCAATCAGGGTTCTCCCTACAACGCACCCGCAAATCACTCCCACGACTTCTTCACACCGAAACCTTCGCTTTGTCCCTCGACCTTTGAATTGGATCAGCTCTTCATTGGAAGACGGGAGTCATGGCAACTTACATCAGGCGAAATGGACCGAGAACCTTGCAAATCAGAACAAACGAAAACGTCTTCAGAGGGTCGTTAGATGGCACTTTTCGTTTGCCTTTCGTGAATTCAACCTGACAGTAAATTACAATCTACCAAAGAAAACCAAAGCCAAGTCCAAAATTTATTAGAGAAACGAGACCTTTAACTGAGACCCTTGTTGCTTGACAAAATGAAGAATATTTGACAAATACCCGTCCTTGGCTACAAGGTATTATATGCAACTTAACTAACATCATGAAAAATTCTGATTATTTCAATTTATTTAAACTCTAATCTACATATATGTTGGCCTTTGTTTTACTTGTCAGTGCTGCTAAGAGCAAATTACATCTGCGCCAAAGAAAGAGTCCCACAAAACACAGAATTGGTATTATTAGGAAGTTGTCACTTTTTGCAGCGTGAGCCAGTAACTGCAGCGACCCCGGTGTCATAAATAAGAACTATTTCATAACGGTCCACTTGATTACAATATCTAGATGTATGCATGTGTCTGCTCCTTTCGTTCAGCTTTTGTTATTATGTTTGCGATAAAACATATACAGCTGATATATTGTGAGTGCAATGTGTAACTTTTTCAAAGGAATTCTGTAGAATATTATTTATTTCCATCACCAAGCTTTCCATGAAGTTCCCAGTATTCGAACCTGATTAAGAGTAATTGCTTCAAAGAGAAGTCTGTCATGACATTGGAACACTCACTCGTGACTTCCAATGGGTATGAATCTTTACTTAATTATCAATATACTTTGTTTATGCTCACATTATTAGTCGATCTCTGAACTTGACAGACTTGAGATTATACGGAAAGTTACCGATCAAAACTAAAACAATTCTGGCGTAGAGTATGGGGAAATTAATACTTGAATTTGCTATCATATGCTTTCGATGCCTTTGTTAGAATAAAACGGATTTCTGGCCTTGGTTATAACTACATTTCTCGGATGCACCATGCTTCATATGTTCATATTCGTGATAATGATTGCGCAGGGAAGACAAATCAATGTTATTCGGGATGTGGCGGATCAAGAAATTAAAAGAATGAAACAAAAACAGCAACTGATATATCGCCTTTATTATCATGTTTGAACACTAATGCACTGTTGTCCACCATGTGAATTTTCAGTTATACAAAGTTCAAAAGTGAAGTAAAATAATTGAGTTTCTCGAGTGAATCACCTCCGGGACTTGAGTTCCAAAATATATATATTGTTTTTTTTTTTTTTGGTGCTCTTGAAAATTGAAGCCTTACAATCCTAAGGTGTCCATAGGACTTTGGTGTCAGCGATTAACCAGCTTGCAGTTGTGTGAGGCTATTGTATATCATAAACACCATGCCTTGATTTGTGTTTACAATAACAAATCTCCAAATAAACGTTCTCACAAGATTGATTTGACGTAGGTTCATGAATAAGTGAATAGATGCATTGATGGAGTGGCAAATTACGTCAGCAGGCTGTTCATTTCAACTCCCCTCGGCTGCGGTATCACTAATTAAAGATGGTGTGCCTTTAATTGATTCGCTGTAGAATACCTAGACATGACAGTCTTGGATTGAAACCAGCTGGTATGGTTCAACATTCGTGTTATTGCTTTTGTGACTCAGATTAAATATTGAAACCCATGCGCGTGTTTGTAGCTACTCGATCTTTACTGAACAAACCCTGTCATCCATGGGCGCATTTTACTAACATATCGTATCTTACATTCCTCACTTCGAATTTTCAACATACTTAAATGCTATAATTAATGCTTACAAATTAATGATTAATATTATAATTGTCTTTATTGTGATAAATACTACCATTTTCGATCCAAATGTCAACTCACAAAGAGCTATAATATTGCTAATCGTCTTTGAAAATCGGCGTTTCATCTTACTTTTTGTATACAAATGGCAGCCATTTTGTATCCAGCGATATGATCGTGATATGAAAGTTACTAAAACAACACCGATTTTACTCCTATTTTTCGCAACTAAACATTTAAAGCAATTGATAATTAGTTGAGGGATATTCATTCCAATGCTGTTTGAAACAATTGTTTAAAAAATATATTTCTTTTGTTCGTGTTTCTGACTAGCTCAAGTTTGAAGATTGGGTCAGGGCACATCCACCTCATCTTAGATGTAAGATGAAAATGGCAATTTTACAACTGCTTCGTTTTAAATGTTGGACGCTATTAATTTTGTTCTGATATCAAAGGACTTGAAATGAATTCAATGATGATATTATTGTATTATTAGATTTCAAGTCTAGCTCATTTTCCAAGCAAAACCATCATTCTCTTGATGTAGTGTAAAATCTGTTAGTAAAACGTACCCCAGCGCTATTGTAAGGGGATGTGTTGCAAGTTTTGTAAACAACATATTCGATTAATGGTAAGTAATTTTGAATCGTTTATCTCTAGCTGTTTAGGAGTTATAAAGCATTTGCAAGTCATGCATTCATCGATTAAGTTATCCTAATGCGCACCTGGTATTATATGCTCAGACAACGAGCCCAATGTTATACAGGAATGTCTAGCTTGAACACACGAAATTCAATAAGTGCATAAAATTATTCCCTCTCAAGTGGCAGAAATAAATAAAACCCATCAGCGCTATAATGAACACCACATGCATGCTTTAACATCTTTAATTAAACTCCTACATTAAAAACTGCATATCTGGCTGATAACTACATTAAATAGACCCCTAGAAACACGCCGCACAATTAAAAAC
The DNA here is from genome assembly GCA_000328365.1 of Capitella teleta. NCBI lineage: Eukaryota > Metazoa > Annelida > Polychaeta > Capitellidae > Capitella > Capitella teleta. Next base: position 57,950 of record KB305005.1, on the reverse strand, counting down.
CTCCCTGGAAAGTGCATCACGACTCAAAGCTTGAAATAGGAAGGCGTGAGTGTGCCTCAACAAGAAATTATAAACGCATTATATATATAGTACGAGGTGACCTCATAATTTGCATGGTGAGGGACTCTCAGTACGCAATATCTACCAGTTAAGACATTAATTAACTCAGTTGATTCATTAAATATTAAATCTCTATACACAATTCATTGCAATGACTTTGAACTCAATGTCGTCCAACAAGCTATACCACAATAAGTTCATGTGATCGGCATTATAATGGCGCATCGTAGACATCGTATTGTATTGTCACAGTCATCCAGTGTTTCTAGTTTAATGTAGATTCCAACTTATACGCCTGGTATTTTTGACCATTCTATATCGATGAGCTGGATTTTCGGAACACAAATACGAATGTTCGACCAGCCCTTATTTTCAAACTCGACAGCTGACTCTATAGCACAGGTAGACACGCGAGTGTTGTCATCTTTTCATCCAAATTATCGTTTGGTAGCTTTTTTTTCTGTCCTCTGTCGTCATAGCTCAATGCTTCTATAACATATCGTGTTATTCTCTGGTGACCGCAGAATGAAATCTCAATAGATCCAATTATGAGCCATCTCTCTGTTGCATTATATTTCTTTTCTCTGAATCATGACCACCATACGGAGGGGTTAGATGTGCCCTGAGTGGTCCCTTAAGATTTGCGACATCCGTCCTCCATTATACATATCTGCCCCTCCTCCTCTCCCAAGTGTCGTTCCATGTATAAAATCCTTATCTGGAAAAGATGATTGATCACTTTTCACAATCACGGATGTGATTGTGATCCCTGTGTATCAGTATTAGTATCCCATACTTAACGTAATTCTATAAGCCCCTTAATTCACGAAACACGAGTCAAATTTTGCTTCTAAATATCCTTGCCTCCACATCGTGAATATATATGGATCCCTGTATGTAGGCTTCCATGTTATATATAATTAATCTGTCATATATGTAATTATTATTAAAGTGTTGTTGCACTGATAAGTATGGTAACCCTCCTAATCTTCCAGATCCCAGTGTAGTTTGATTAAATCATTCTCAAAATGGTCCATCATGGCTGACGGATAATTACGAATCAAATCCAGTGCATGAACTTGATACTTCATTCAAGGAGCGGCTCTAGTAACTCCATGCAAATCTCTCCGATCACGGCACGCTCTGTCATGAGCGCCATACTCCGCCACCGGCGCTCATTAATTTCCATTAATTACTTTAATTATTGCGTGCCTAATGTAGCTAATAAATGCCAGACACGGCAAGCAACCGTCCATCGTCAATACAAAGCTATTTCTGCGTGCCAATTGTCCGTAAATCTCTTTGAGGAAACCACCCACCCCCCCCCCCCCAATCAAAAAAAAATAAATAAATAAATAAATTATAAATTCAAATGTTGCCTCTATGTTCCTAGAAAGAAATATTCATGGTGGTCGCGTATCCTTTTTTTTTTTCTCTCTTTTTGTTTTCTTCATTTCCGTCCTTCTAGTTGGGCCATCTTAAAAGTTGCGTTAAATGCAAATAATCTACCGCCTGAGGATAACCAGAAAACGACAATTATTATGTGTTAATCATTTTAATGAACTGTACAAAACGTGGGTTTTTGTTTTGTTTTTTGATTGCATTGCAAGTTTAATCGAAACGATGCGTAGCTCAACTCATCCGCTGTGAATTTGAAGGCAAAATAAACCGGAAGAAACAATGTACATAGCCAAGAGGATATTCGAGATACATAAATATCGTACATTATACAGGTTATAATGATATTTACATTATGCATTATTTTTATGTTTTAATTTATAGCAGCGATGTTAACAAGTGTGGGACAAAGTCGCCAATGAGATCTCGCGTTTCCAAAAACGAAACGCAACTAGTCTCGAGATGTCATTGAGAAATTCAGGCTTTTAGAGTCTCAGTTCGAGATCGCAACACTGAGAACTTGTAAAGTGCGTTGTTGAAGGAGGTGGTAAGCAGCTGCGTGCAAGCCATTAGGACCGAGGAACAAAAGGAGTCCGTTTCACAAGCGCAGAACGCGAAAAAATTTTAGAGAGAAATAGAAAAAGTGATATTGAGATCGCTGTCTCCATGGTATGTGGAGTAACTTCCGGTTTTGCTGCGCATGCGCGATGACCTCATTGATGGCTATGACGTCACACTTCACACGGGTGGTCACGTGGGTAGTGGGACGATTAAACTTCATCTTCGTATAACCGACTGCCAAGGTATTCTCTCAGCTCGTTTTCTTTCTCTGAAAACAAAGGGAAAGAGAAAACTGTCAAATAATGCATCAAAGCGCAGCAAACGCATGCGATCACTAATTTTCTCGTAGACCCTCTCACGTGAACCTCTTATTGGCTTTACGGGGCCCGTCTACTTAGAGTCTGTAGGAAAAACAGGGAGGCCTAATTAAGAGAGCGAATGGGCATCACTCGCCAGAGGACTCGCAATTAAAGACCCGCGATGGCCAGGTGTTCTCAATGACAGCGAAAACCAAGCCACGTGGTTTTGCGACAGGGAGCAAGTCTAGATGCTGCGTTCCGGGTGAAAGGGGAAAAACGGTCGCTCACTATTCAGCGGATAATGGCTCGCTGAATCACTCCGTCTAATTAAAAAGCACAATCGACGATCGTTGTGTTGAGGGTCTCTAGAGGGAGGCATGCTCCGATGATCAGGGGTTATTTATTCGAAGAGTGGGGGCGATTACTTGAGACTGCAAATCCTAATGATCTTCCTCGACGCTTTTGTTGTCCAAAGTTGTATGCGCCATGAAGTAATAATGAACTCGTACTGATTGTGGTGCTTATACATTGCAGGCAGAATTCGTGCATACATGATATAATATTGCACATGTAAATTATTCAGAAGATTTTTAAGGAATTGTGTTAATTATTTTGTTGATTGGGCAACTGAGGTCAATAATGATATAGAAACAATAATAATCAAGAAAAGACGCTAATTATTAACTATAATGTAATCAGAATTCGCAAAAGTCAACTTTTCACTTTTCACTTAGCAACGAATTTTCGTCTGAGATGATGGGATTCTCGAAAGCATTCATAAAAAGTTAGTATTTCAGTCACAACACAACCAAAACAAAGCACTCTGCAAGAAGTTGTACACCCAAGAGTTCGTGCGGATAATTCATTGGACATATGCAACATCCGGCCAGTTTTCGTGACGTCACCCAATGGTCATTCGGAGAGAACAGAGACCAGGACCTTTGTCTCGAAGTCATGAAAGTGGGCATAGTTCTTCAGACGTTCGCTGGCCGAAATGACCACTAAACGGCCGAGCACAAAAAGAAGGACGGACCACAGACGCAGTTCAGAGCGGAGCATTGCTCTGTGATATTGGACGTGTGACGGGAAGCAGATGGTGGCTTTATGGGCCACTGGTCAAGGGATTTATTGGTCAAGAGCATCCATCAAGGGCCCATCAAGGCGACCATTGCACAGAACCATTGTCGACTTAAATGAACAGCAAATTGTACAGCCACCCCACCCCTCCTCATGCGCCTCTCAGCCCACAATGTCTCACAATGTACAACTTAATTTGGTGGGTGTTTTTTTTTTTTTGGCCAATTCTGAAGTATGATTTGTGGCCAGCGAAAATGCTTCTTTTATTGGACATGATCAGTATTCCAGAAGGTCCTCTAGTCTGGCGTGGAGGACCTCGTGGAGGACCAATGACGGATGCTTCAGAGGGTTCAAGGCACCTCCTCGAGGTCTGACTGACGTCAGAAAAGTGGGGTTAAAATGACACGCGAGTTGGGTCTTTAATCAGGGAATACAAGGTGGGGAGGGGGACTTTTCACTCACACCAATAAAGCTGCATATACATGCATACAAGGTATTAAAATAAGTATAATGCTTGAGCATTCTCATATATGGTCACATACTTACCTGTTTGGCACAGGAGGAGGTAAGAAATTCGAATCCCCTGTGCGACTACAGTCTTTTGGGTCGGGACTTAAAATTGACTCGAAACCCGAGAAATAAATGTTCTTGATTCATAATCAGCTCAACACATAAATTGTGTGCATATACAAAATGAATTATTTACTCAATACGCACATACTTTATCTAACGTAATCTCACTTGAGTAACCTAACGGAATAATGTACAATCCGTAGTTAAATCTCATTAATAATAGATCGTGTTATTCATGATCGAATAATTCCGAGTTACTTGATGAAATTGATTGTCAACCGTCAAATATGTCATAATAACTTGTAATGGCTTTCTTTAATAATTACGCCTTCTATATATTTCCTCTTAAAATTTGTGACACACAGGCAAAAATGAAGGCGGGCGAGATAGCTGACTATAAGTTAGCACAATCGATGATACAAATTTGCATAGCTAGCAATAATAAAAATGCAACGTAATAGAGCAAACGCCGTTTAACATTTTTGTCCAAAACACATTTTGCGATTTCCATTGCTCGTGTACCTCAAACGGCGTAAATTGTGGAAGATAGGGAAGTGTGGCATGCAACTAGATTCTAATTATGATGTTATTCTATAATCCATAATTTAACCTTTCAGACTCAACTTGTTGATATTAAACTTTTCATTTTAGTATAGTATAAACATTCAACAAGTCGTGTGTTGTTACTATGGCGTATAGTCATTGATGGTTCGATAGAACGCAAAGCGAATCAGATAATCAGTACATTGAGCTGTTTCCCAGGGTGCTTCGATCCACCCACAGGACATGAAAGCCCTATGATGATCGTCCTATGTGTTTTCTTCGGTATTGTTCGTCTGTTTCATCGATATATTTCGGTAACACCCGGCGGTAATGAGGGTCGCTACGGCTACAACATCATCGATCCCAGAAACAGCATGAAGCAGCAACAGGGAGCTCTGGAATTGTGGTTTTTGTTTTCTCTGAGAGTGTAATGTGAGAGCAGAAATGATTATTCAGGCGCAAGATAAAGTCCTCATGCACTGCACAGTCCAGACCTCTCTGACAAAACATGCTTCACTCTCTACTTTGATTTCGCTTCCAAAACCCCTCTGTCCTGTTAATGAATTCCGCCGTTAGAAAAAGTGTTTACACGGATGTTCAGAGGATCATATGAAGATTACCAGAGATGGATGAGATGGAAAGCCACATTTTGACATTACAAAGCAGATGATGTCAGATCATTTATAGGTTATTGTGTTTGATAAGGGTCGCTTTACGGTAGATCTATGCGATCCAGTTTGTGAGAATTCTTCGAGGTCATGACAAATCAACATTTGGTATCGATTCCGAATGAGGTCCTCCTTTGTCCATGTCTCCCGTAGATCCGATTATCAGGCCTTGTCTGTGTTCAATTGGGGATTAAGGCGGGCTCAATGAGGCCAATCACTTACTTAGATGAGCGTGAGTGGGAGGTTTGGCAAGATATGTGACACGGTGATGTCCAATACACATGCAGCTATGGGACTTTAAAAATAGATGTCTAAGTAAAGGTGTCGTGGTGTCGGTCTTTGCTTTGAGCAAGGCGTCAAAGAGAATCCATGCCGGTACCTCTCGCACTTTCCTAATCATCTAGCTTCAAAGAATCGCATTCAAGCCACATGTTAACGGTGTCACCAGCCACTGTAGACAGAAATGAGATAGGCCCACAGCGTAACCAGATTAGCTTTTACGACATTTTTGTCGCGGAAGATATTTCTTTTGCTCGCCTTAATGCTAGCCGTACATGCAAAAGTAGCCAATTATCACTCGTCTTTTGCGGAAGTCCCGAAGTTAACAATTACGCTTTTCAATCTGCAAGTTGCCTAGCCTCCAATTTGAAACGTTAACGGGCAGTTCTGTTGAGCTCCACAAAAAGAAGACATCAACGCTGAGACCTTGACATTAAATCTGTGCTTGCATGACCTCACACTTCATATTGCAAATCCGAGGGAATTTTCAACACTTCCAAGAAGAGAGCAGAGTTGAATGGATGGCGCGCAAATCTATCAAGCAGAGAGACGAAATTAATACCAAGAGATCCACTGACGAGATTTACATGTAGCGGATGACACTTCACTCTGTTACATAGATGAGATGGAATCAGACCGAGACGCTCCTGCTGTCAGTTCGGCATCACACCTTGAATGCTGTTGATCCCTCTTTCCTTTTCGTCTATAGTATCCACACGTACTATACGCCTGATCCAATTGCTTAGGAGAAAACTACACCACAGCTGCTGAGGATGGGACTCCAGGCTTTATGCCAAGGATCCGAATTAAACGAAGACACAAGTGCGTGACGGTACCAGCTGCCACCACGCCACGAGAAATTACGATGGCAATTAAACACGCCGAAATTGACGGAATGAATGAAACATTTGCATGGTGACAAGATGCACCTGAAACATACCCCGACATTGGATACGATTTCTGTTATGGAAAGGTAATTGGGGGAGTGTTTTTTGCGTAGGGGTTATTTAGGCATTTCCCTAAGGAGGAAGGATCGAGGGGGGAGGCCTAGCACGGCATGTGTTCTTGATGAGGGGCAATTACAAGGGTTGTATTGGTGTGGAGGGTAGACAGGCACCTGTTTTACTTTCCTCTGTGGGAATTGAGCGCTTTTGACAGTTGACAATTGCATAAGAGTGCAGAATCAGCATACGTACATATATATACCAAGGGTCCTGGATAAAGAATGTTTATTAGAAGTTCATCCAATATTAAATCATTACTCCACGGATCTGGCATGGTCACGACTCTATATTACTCTAGCAGAGATTGAGAGAGATCAAGAGAGAATGGTTTACAGAAGAAAATAGATTCCTAGCGAGGGAGGCCTGACGAGGCAGGTGCGTAGCCTTCTTCAGGAAGTTTGCAAAGCACCTTTGATTGTCTCGTGCGAGTTGAGAGCGGACCCGCTGGATGCTTCTACTGATTGATAGTTTCCGCTGCGAACCCACTTTCTCCCTCTCTCTTTCTATCTTAGACTCTCTATTTTCAGCTCACTCAAAATTACACGAAGAACGTTAAAGACCCCAACCCGCCATTTCAGTCGGAACGGAAGTGGGCAACAAAAACAAAATGGCGCCGATCAACGTAAGACTGAACACGCATGCGCAAAATAGCTTCGCTCTCTTCTTTTTCTCTTTTGTCAAAAGCGGACAATGTTTTGCTTGTTATCTCATGGGGATGAATGAGATGAAATTGCTGCATGCATGAGCCGAATGAAAATGCGACCAATTGTCGAGATTGAATGCAGCATTCTCAAAACTACCCACAATGCCGTGCGATGAATGGACAAAGATGTTGGTGATTGTTGATTCGCAATATCAGCGGTGTTCATAAACAATACAATGTCACTGGGTCTGAAGTAACCCTCCGAGGACAATGACGCAATGGACTCTCTTCAGAATCGTCGCCGTCCACTGTAAGTGCCGTTCCTCGTCTATTGTTTTCCCTGGGCGAAACTCAGCAGTACAGTACTATTTGAGCCGGCTTGTTAATTATGAGTGGGCATTGTGCCCACTGTTTAAGAGCTATTCTGGTGAACTTTCTCTGCGTCGAGTGATTCTATTTGCTCGGTTGATGCATGCTCCCTTTGTTCATTTCCTTTGCCATTATGCGCTAACTGGCATTGCCTCTGGCTGTTCGCTGACCTCCTTTCTTAACTAATATAGCTGTAAGCCTGGATATTGTCAGAGCTCTTTGTTGTTGAAATAAAGTGACCTGACTTTTGCCAGCGGTGCGATATTTCGTTCGAAGATTTGATGTATAATGCGTAATTGCCTAGGGCAGGGATTACTTGTCATACATGTATAAAATATTCTAATATTGTGAGTAACTCCGGGTATGCCTCGGGTCTCTTCAGGTACGTATAGAGAAAAAAAACTGACGCGGCTTTGCGACCTTTCAAAATAATAAGATTTCATATTGAAAGATCCTGGAAGATCCTGATCCACCCAAGCACAAAAAATACACTTTCGATGACAGATAATTATGATAGGAAATTCTCGTATAACTTTTCCGAATTTGGGGCGAATCTTTAGATAATATCGGGGTTGGTAACGGGGTTGTTCTTCGTTGGCAACAAACAATTAAATGCGTACATAATGTTGCTATATACTGTATGTACAATTCGTGGGACCATGTGTTCAGCCTCAGTAGCATTCATCACTCGGTCAGTGATATGCTGCATATACATAGGTATGTACTTGACACGTGACAGCGCATGCGCGAAATCAATCGGCGTCGCTTGTGCGCGCGCATCGTGGAAGCACCAAATACTCCGTACACGGGTAGCCAGATTGGTAGTCGCTTTCCAATATGGCTGCCACCAACGCCCCCCCCCCCTCCCATCATCGTCGTCATTGATAAAAGACATCCAACGCGATTGTATCATGGAGTAAAGCCTTCGGGTGATAAAAGGAGGAATTAGTCTGATCCTGAGGACTTATAGAAAATAGATAAACGCAGTCAACGTTTTTTTAGACTAGTTTGCCGCTATTTGAGGGAAACCAAATGGGAAATATCTGTAAGAATTTTTGCGACTGAGAAGAAAACGCCTCTCCGGGATTGCTAGGTTTTTCATTCCATGGGTTTTGTTTCGTTTTAATAGCTGTATGATGTTAGCTTCACCTCCGCATTTAACAAGCGGTAGTCGGTGGCTTCGGGATTATTTTGCTATGAAATCGCTTTCAATCAGCATCCGTTCCTTCTGCCCTGTGGCCAAAGACCCCCGAAGGACCGGTCAGTGCCGGGCAAACAACCCCGCGATCAAAGCACTCTCTTTGGTTACTGCGTTCGTTATAAGAGCTTGCGGATTTATGTTTTTGACAGTGAAGAGAAGGAATTCGATGTCGACTCAAAGATAATCCGATTTGCAGGCGCCACCTGATGATATACGCCTAATTGCAGCATTTACAATCGACGACATGAACAAAAGAGAACACCCTCCAGGTCACGAACATCGAATCTGCTCATCGCATTCGTCGAAATGCTTCATCGTGAATAATGTATTTTGCAGCACGCAGGGAGAGGTCATAACCTTTAACACCCTGATGAGGACGCCAAAAGATTGCGACATGGATTATGTAAACGAAATCTACATTTTGTGATGAAACATCACAAGCAACACGTTTGGTTGAAAAGATTCAATTCCATCCTCAAGGGAAGGAAGCCCTATGGGAATGTTATGCCAAGTGGTATAATCGCGTTGAAGGCAGTCGCGCCACTGTCAAAGATCACACCCCCTTGAGGCACACCGCCTGTGTTTCTCCACCCAGTGGCACTCACGCTGTTCACGACATTAATAACGCCGATCCAATTAAGCACTGCGATGCAATTAACTCTCCGTTTGGTTGGAGTGCCTAAGAGGACGATGAAGACGACATCGACGTGCGTGTCGACGTCACGACATGCGTGGGGTTTGCATTAAGGTGCGTATCCATGCTCGGCATCTTTATTCGGAAAGAGGATCTCTAGAGAAGCCCCCGAGTACACCGCCAACGCAGATGGCCACGTCGCGCAAATATTTGGTCGGAGAAATGATCGAGATCATCATCACTGCAAGGACGAGGAAAAGATGAACTCACCCTGTTCTGCTAATAAATTCCTGATGACTTCGTTGTCGGATCTCTTGCCCCATGAAAGCGACTTGTCACCGACCCACGCCCTCTTCTCGGCTCCCTCGTCAGCCCTCTTTCCCCAGACTCGCATGTTGTTGTCCGCCCATCCGCGCTTACCCCAGACGCGCATGACATTAGTTTTCCAGCTTCTTTTTGGACCATCAGCCCGCGAGCGCCGTTTGCCCCAAACTCGCATGTCGTTGCCTCCCCATCGTCGTTTTTCCATATCATCAGTAAACTCCTCGCTGTCCAAACTTCTCTTGACGATAGCGTGAGGTACGGCAGCTGCCAGTTCGGCGTCATCATCGGCCGATCTCTTGCCCCAGACTCTCATGCTGTTCGATCCCCACTTTCTCTTGTCTTCGTCAATCTCGTCATCGGCTCTCTTTCCCCACACTCTCATGTTATTGTTCTTCCATCCTCTCTTGCTCTCGTCCATGTCATCATCGGCTCTTTTGCCCCACACACGCATAGAGTTTGAGCCCCATTTGCGTTTGTTGTCGTCAGCGCGTTTGCCCCATACTCTCATGCTGTTGGAACCCCACTTGCGCTTCGCCAATTCGTCTTCCTCGTTGTCGTCAGCTCTCTTGCCCCAAGTCCTCATTGTGTTGCTGCCTCCCCATTTTCTCTTCTCTTCTTCGGGGAGTTCACTGCGCTTTCCCCAGACCCTCATGCTGTTGGCGCCCCACTTCCTCTTCCCCCAGACTCTCATGTTATTGTTGCCACCCCATTTCCTCTTCTCGGCTCCCCCGTCCATTTCCATTTCGTCATCCCCATCCCGTTTACCCCAAACTCGCATGCTATTAGAGCCCCATTTGCGCTTATCCATGAGATCCTGGTCCATATCATGCGGTACCAAGTCTTGCGCCTGTTCCTCGGTTTCTGGATCGTCAGCCAGGACAACGAGCGAGCAAATGACGAGCGTGATCACAGTGAGAAGTAGACGGCATGAAGCCATGATCCTGTAGAGCACCTGCGGGTGGATAAAATGACGGGTATCAGATATGGAAAACATCACGCAATGCATATATACAGCTCTCAGTGGACATGTATACACTATTCGGTGCCATATGAGACTTTTCTGTGTGTATAGATATGACGTTTTGCATTCACATTCTGACAAGACGCCCAAGTTCCCTCTGGATTAAATGCATTGTATGCGCTAGGCCTAATCAGCTCTTTCTTCGATGTTTTAGCAGTCGGCACAACAAAGGTATAATCTGCTTTCTATGAAACCTCTAATAATAAACACTCTGACTGAAGAATGGCGAGTCACTGAGGGATGCCTGAATGTTTCAGATTTACGTCATTGTGCATGCGATGAACGATCATTCATTTCATCAATTCTATGAAATCCCGTCTGTGGTCTTTATAGATATATTCGACACGACTTGTTCTAGTATAGGTCGAAGACTCACATCGTCGATCAAGTGAACTAGGTGGTGATTCTCAAATATTCACTCGTGGTGCTTACACTTGGTTTCTCTGGGTCCAAATACTTCTTGAGCTTATATATTTGCATACATCTTATGGAGAGACGAAGACAGCGCACAAATCGAAACGAGAAACATGCATTTCATTTCCATGCTATAATGACTTCGTTTGAACACTAACTACTTAACAACACCGTCATGTGATACAACATTGTCCGCCAATTAGGCCTCAAACAAGGTTTTAGTCAGCAACTTCCACACAACTATATGTGTTTTCCCAGGACAAAATATCACAAACGACAGATTTCAATGTTTGATTTTGCATTCGACCTTGTATTCAGTTCAACACAACCCCAAACAATGTATTTGCAATCTCCTGAGTACTAGTTTTTTAGTATGTATTAATACTCTATGTATACCACCCTATATATGGTTGGTTCTCTATGGGTTGTTTTTCATTAGTGGCAATCTATGAATGCAGCAATACTCTCCGAGTGATGATGGTTCACGCATTCAGTCATTTGCGAGAATTTCGCTCGCAGTTTTCTGGGAGGCCAATTACAATAGGGACCGTTTGGTCTATCCGTATAATTCAACTGCACATAATTGTTGGCTATCATTGTCTTTGTTTAGTTATACTGTAAGCATGGGAGCATTAATTACCATTCTAATAAATGAGTATGAAAAAATTCTATAATCGATGATAATATAATGTCTGGCGTGAGGTTTAATGCAATAAAAAGCATAAAGGCATGGTATAGATACATTTATGACAGAGATAGCAGGAGGGGGGAAAATGGATGAGAGTGACCACAAATAAGCCATGTATTTGAGGGCATCCTGTTTCCTCACCAATTTCAACGCCATCATTACAAAGAGCACTTGGAAATTGACCAAGGTCACCAGCAAATGATGCACTAATTGACCTCTCTAAAAGACATCCACTTATGACGGGTTGCGTGGAGGGGCGGTCATCTTTCTTTTTTTTATTCCCGGGATGAACTTGTCTAAAGCTTTGGTCGCCATAAATTGGGATCGAGAGAGAAAGAGAGAGAGAGAGAAAGAGAGCTCACCCTGCTCTCCCGCAGAATATCCACCCACCCTTCCTGCCATTATACCAACGAGACAAATCCCGCATTTATTCGCCATTGCCAGTGCAGTGAACCTCGCGGCTTTTCACAATTACATGGTGCGAATCAACATACTCAAAGGCTTTGTGTAAATCACTCGAACATTTCGGTACGTTGTGCAAACGGCTGCGTATTTCCTCGGCCACAGTACAGCATAGTTGCGTGTTGAAAATTGAGATCCCGGCTCAACCTACCCATGACACCGACGGCTCGAATGCAGCAATGGCTCAGAGATGAGCTCAGGGGAGGGGGAGGAAGGGGTTTCTTACGTAAGTGTCAGCCACGATTATGGCCGTCGTCGAGTTTTTACCACTTCCGCAAATCTTCCCTCTCCGGTTTGAACGACAATAGGAGGTTCTTCTAACCATATGTACATATAAAGGAGCAGTGGATTCATGTTCTGTAGTTTAAGGTGGTGGAATTTTATTTAGACTTTTAGAGGAATGACTTGGTATAATCATTTGCGCGTTAAGAGTTCAAAACTGCCGTCGCCCTCGCGTATACTGCGACCCATGCATATTGCGTCATAGTGTCATAGTGTTGCTAAAATAAGAGAGGCACTCGGGAACTATAACAATGTTTGTTTCCATCACTTGTAACGTCGATTGCATTGTGTAACTGCATTTAACGGCTGACTCGACTGAAGAGGTTCTTTAATTGCATGTCGCCTCACCCATCGCGAGCTCAACGCTCAACAGGGAAGAAGCCTCTCAGTCGCTGACGGAGCCGTCGGATTACCCGATTAGCTCATTACATGCTCGATGGATAAAAGGACCTCTTGGTCGTGAAGAACATCCTTCCTGAAGTGCTTGATCGATTTGAAGAGTTTACCTTCGCATCCGGCTTCCGATTGATCCACAGGTGTCGTATTGCGCATGCGTAGCAGGACATGAATTCAACGAGATTGATTCCGACGTGAATAGCACTTTGTTTGGTCGGATCGACAATCGACTATGTCTATACAAGGAGGCTCATCAGCTCATCGTCATGAAATCGCATTTCAATGGACACATCTAATCGACATCGGTCTTGTGTCACCGTTGGACACTTGGGTCCGGATGGGTGTCAATACGTGCGCTTATTTGGCCCGCGCAGCAAATTTCACGGCGAGTCGTTCGGACCCACGGTTTGCATTCTGATCGAGTTTTGCGAAATCTGTATTGATGGAATCCCGACATCAATTCTAAGAATGTTACTTGATAGCAGCACAGAGCTCCTATTTACGGATTATATAATAATCAGTAAGGAACCCTACACGCCACCAATTTTGGAACCATTGTACCACGCCGTTGCTAGAGCGTCGTCGAATAACACTGAGCATAAACGAATTTTTTAAAGTTGACGTCTAGAGAATTTGTCGCAACTCGTAACGAGAGGGCTTTAGCATGAAAGGCGGCAATTCTTTAGGGGGTGTTCTTTTGAAAACAAGACACCTATATACGAAGCAAGAGGAGCAAATGGCCGAGAGTTTACCATAATTAACCCTCGTTAAACTCCTCCTGGTTTTGCACTGTTACCCTGTCAGCCTATTGTTACTCGTAACGTTTCATCTTCGTTTAAGTCTGCTGAAGATCTATTAATATACCTGAAATAGTTTGTTTAAAGAATATTACCTTAGAAGAAAACCGGGACAAATGTTTTAGAATATTATATGGCCCCGAAACAAGAAGATTCATGCAATGGTTTCGTTGATCCACCTTGCAAGTGCATCAGAACTTCAGTTTGAATATACGCCAATAAGGAGCGCGAATCGTCGGCAGCAATAGTGATACAAGATCCGAACCACCTGATTGTTCGCTCGCCAATTTGCAATGCGGGAGCCCTGAGAGCTGGCAGGTCATTGCACTATGCGTAGCGTCCTATTATTATTTCGAGGCATTCTTTTTATCAATGCTGTTCTTGACTTACGCCAATTTCTATTATTATATATGGGTATATTGTGTACTATCGCCTTGGTCTGACATTCTTCTCCTGTATGTTATATTTTTCACTGTCATGAAAAGCTTTTCTTTGCAGAAGCAAGATTAAAGAGAGGTAAAAGCATAATACATTAGCTTCAACTGAGTTTAAAATATAGAAAGTTATAAAGACGAAGTCTTCTCGGTAGCAGTACCTCACCTTGTGTTGTTATATTGTCGCTGTCTATAGTTGTGGCAGCTTTCTTAGTCCACTCTGAGAGTTTGTCCGTTAGCAGTTGTCAGGAGTGCGCCGCGCTGCCTGTTGCGCTGGAATTTGTTCTGCGCGGAAAACTGCGCCAAGAAGATGCGAGGAGGGAGCAGTGGCGACGCCGGTGGCAGAGTAGGAGGCAGAGACGGTTCTTGTTCAATGGAATCTCATCGATTCAATGACGTGAATATTTATAGGGATAGCGTGGTGGAGGCGCAGGCACCGTCCGTGATTGAGCGTGGGCGATGTCGTTGTCGCATCCCACGACATCAAGGAGCGAAATAGACAAAGTAAAATGGGAGGGAGGTTCCGTTCGCATCGCACAAACTGCAAAAGTGTCAACTAATTTCAAGCAATTCGATAGGAATACCATTATATAGTATATTCAAATGCACAGCCAAAAGGAATATCATCTCTAATAATTTGGCAATTACGTTCCGTGCAATACGTAATACAAAAGATGAAATCAAGTTACTTTTTCATGGAATGAACAGAACAAAGGGTCACTTAGTACAATAATGAACAATGTCTATAAACCTTCACCCACCATTGTAATGTTGAAAACGCCTTTCGGTAATAATGTCCTCATAGTGTTATTATCATAGTTTATGCGATGTCTCGCTCATAAGATATCGATGTCAGAACAATGTCTTATGTGAAAGACCGCAATAGCGGAACCTACAACATGTTAATACATCGAAAGTCTTTGTGAGTTGGTCACCGCGGCATGTGCGGGTCTTTGTGACGTCAATATAAACGCGGTATCTGCACTAAAACGTTTAATCAAGGACACTAAAAGACGCTATCAGTTTTTCGTGTCATCAAACATCTGAAACAAGGATGAATTTCTACTGATTCACCCCAGATTTGTCTCGTATTCTAGCTAGGCACCAAACAAATAAAATCGTTCTACAACATTCATGACTCAAGTCAAAACGAGCAATCCGCCGATGGCACAGTTAATCAATTTTGGCAGGTGATGCTTGAATATTTATGAGATAAATGTCCTCGTTAAACATGTACCTTCATGTTGGAGTAAGCGTTATAATTCAATCATTGGTATTGATTTGTTCGTTTGACATCAAATTTTGAGTTTGTATTCCTTCTCTGCTGCGATTAGGTCTATGTCTATGTGGGATATGAGTTATTTCGGAAAGTAGAAATAATACGTCATAGGCGAGGACTACATTTTCAATTAAGTCTTGAGGTAGAATCTCAAATAATTCTTAGTTAAGTATAAATTCTTATAATTTACTTTGAACGCTGAGTAAACCCGCCCGTATCTGAGCGGATCAATTTCACCTTTTGACCTTCCTCCTTTATCGTGACGCCAGTATTCTTACTATATTCAACCTGCCGGCTTCAATCATGTAGAGTGCTAAACTCGACTGCGTTACTCATTCATTTGATACCAAAAAAATTGATATTTCACAAGCACTATTGAAAGATGTGTAATTTAGCAGACGACACAGGGTCACTCTCGAAATGCTTTCGGCACCGCGCTGAGTATGTTTGCTGACATCCTCTAATGCTCAAAGCTAACTCAAAGGAGGTTTTGTTAAACCTTCTTTTGCTAACTACACAACTCGCTCAATTTGGAGGAGAAAATAAAAATAGATGTTACGTTAATGATGTTGATGAAGTGGTAAATTTGATTATTGTTTTGGTTTATGTTCTTTTTGATACTTTAGAATCATAAAGTCAGAGAAAGAGCACGGCCACTTGGTGGCTCAGTAAATGTAACCAGTCATCCAAGCATGCAGTTACCGGTGATTTCAGCAAGGCAATTTCGATTTCGATCGCACTGCGTGGGCATCAGAGCAGAAACCCAGGATCGGGATTAATCCTACTCTCTCCGATAAATTCCAAAGAATCTTTATTTTATATGCTACCATATATTATATAGATAGTGGCACACAGCGCCCGGCCTTTATATGCAGCTGGGCAGCAATGCAGATTTACCGAGGAATTATGACGATTTATAACTAATGATCACAACACTGACAGGGCCTCGGAAAAAAAAAAAAAAAAAAAAAAAACGATCCATTACACATAATGTACATTAATTTTCGATGCAACAATACACCAAATGTGAAACATGGAACGGTTGGTACCTGAGAAAACCTGATTGAAAGAAAACTTCAAGGGGACCTATATTCGTTTTTAGATCGATTCCTGGGGCTTTTTTACTTTCTTTTTTTTTTTTTTTTTTTGGGGGGGGGGGGGGGGTGACGAGAGACCATTTTCGAAAAATTTGTTCAACTGCGAATGATATTCAAGACAAATTAAAATACGCGGAATTTCCTGCTCAGGCAGAATATCTTGAAACGATGAGTGTGAGATTTCTTTTATGAGAACTGCTGAAAGATCTGGTCACTCGACGGCTCCCATTGTTAACAATAGGAGAGCTACTTTTATGACATCACTATAGTTTGAAATCGAACCCGAGAAGAAAACAATATTTTGAACTATCAAATTCGATGTATGTGGATTTAGCTCATAGCAAGCGTAGTGCCTATAAATATATCAGTCATGGGATGCGCACCCTCTGTCGTCCGTTACTAGTTCAAAACAATCAGAGGTTCTCTTTAATCATTGAAAGTGAAAGGCAGTCAAACAATCTTATTTAAAATTTCCTGTATTGTACCCCGAACAAAAAAAAAAAAAGACATCCGTAACAAGTTGAACATCTTTCCGCTCAACATCACCAAAGAGAGATGCATCCACATAATTTTAAACTCTGAACAAAACTAATCTTGGGGTGAACGATGTTAAGCGGACGGAAAGAGGAGACGTTGAGCTCTAAAGCACTGAGAACAAGATGTGCCGGACCTACTCGGCGTGGATCTGGTAGCTGCGAACTAGGTCAAGAACATAGATACATGTACGTGTTCCGTTATCCACTTCTCAGAACACTTCAGCATTGCATCGTGGCGTTTCTTCCTCCAGGGATTATAAGTTTATGAGCACGAAGCTGTATGAGTTCTGTATTTAATTCCACTGAATCGTATGTGATGAGCGTTCCTGAACAATTAATGACATTCCAGAGATATATTTGACTAACGAGTAACGACCAATTACACACGATATATTCTTCTCGTAAGAGAGCTGATCATCAAATAGTCCGATATCACACGCAGGATTACACACAGGGTGATCCAGAAGATCTTTTAGATTTACGAGGAATGAAAATGTTCTAACGTGTCATAAAGTGTGACGACTACTTGCCCTATATGAAACCAGAAGGGCTTATGACCAAACGATATGCTCGTAGAATACTCATGCACGTCTCTATTTATTAATTATAAGTGCACTGATTGCCGACATCTTAAACTATATAAAGAGGTAATATTACAGTTATTTCTTTATGTATGAAACCTAAGTATGAAAGAGAAAAAGAAAACTGCATGCAGTTTTACATGTATATTATTTATTCAAAAGAATTCGAGCTCTCACAAATCAGTTGCATGCGTCAAAAATGGTCATTTAAACATGAATTCACGAAGAGAAAAAAATTGTGCTTGGTTGAACAACAGTAAAGGTGAACAAAGAATGGTGTTCATTTCGGACATCGAAATCTCAATATCATGCATGGAAATGAATCAAACATTAGTCATTTTTTCTTCGATGCTTTGCGTGTTGTTCGCCACCTTTCGTTTCTCGTTGTCTCGTCTAAGCTCATTGGAAAGGGGGCGCGCATTATGGATGATGCAGACTGCCGTTCCTGTACAACATGTTTCGCGCTTTTCAACTGTTCTAGGGCAACACTGCTCGCCCTCCATCGACGCTTCACCACCGGAGGTACAATAGAAGATCGACCCAGGTCTGGGAGACCTCGGGAAACGACCAGGAGGCAAGATCGTGCTATCTTGTTGGGTGACCGTTTCCGTCCATCTACCGACGCCCTTATAGAGGTCCACATTTATCGCCATTGAAACGCCACATAACCGTGTCTGTAGGTCGCTGCAGCAGCACTTGCTGTGGACCTTTGAAAGAATGGGCTGCACTGGCCGAGGAGAGGATCCAAATTCTCATCCACTGCATGCGCCAAATGTGTATGGCCTGTATTGAGGCAATTAAGGGCGGCCACATTCCATATTGATGACAATCTGTATGCATTTTATTTTCTTCAATCATTCCTTCAAAAGTGGGATTTTTTGTTTGACACCCATAGCACATTCGACATCCTTGCTAATTCCACGTAGCCACCAAAAACTCCAACTTCTGATTAATTAATCTTGAATGGATACCCAACACATTCACTAATCATTAATCTAGGTAAATTTAGTTTGCACTACTGTATGGGTTTTTCAAAACGGTGTATGGTTTCTATTGTTGCTCGCTATATCCATGTAATATCACAACACTAATCATTGATAGTCTGATCGAGTAGCCTCTCATGTAATCCTTCAAGCATCATATTTTATCTATTACAGCAACCGTTCCTACACGGTATACCTCCGCGGCCCACCATAGAAATTGTTTACACAGATAGCTGAAATTTGGCCTGAATACAGAAAAGTCAGGAAGGAATCAAGGAATTATTATCAGTATGAATCTGGAATAGGGCGAGAGTTGGAATATTTGTTGATACAATGTCGTTTGAATAGGAGAGTCCAGGGTGTTTTATGGCATACAAATGCACTCGTATATATGTATCACATACATTTTATTGTAGTACTATCATTAATTGGGCCACATTTGTCAGAAATATGCCCTCTTGGTCCCAATTTAGCTTTGACTCCAGGACTGTTATGGGCATGCAGAGGAGATCGCATAAGAAAATGAGTTGACCCTCGTGAATACATGCATAATCGATGCTGTGAATCTGTGGGGCACGTGGTATGGATGGCCAAACAATCGGGATCCGTACTCATAAACATCGTGCTGGTTCACAATTAACTTATTATAAGACCTAGTTGCAATCTAAATCCTTAGTTAGTTATTAATCACGTATTTTCATACTACTATGTTACTCATAAAAGTAATCTAAACTGTTTATTAACTAGTTGCGAACTAAGAAGCTGTCAGGCTATCGGAAAAGCAATGAGTACGCGTTATTTCGTGTTAATTTTGATGAATGCGGAAATTTTCACTAGTCGGCAGATCTACCTGGGTTGGAAAAAACAAACAACATTGAAACCCTGATTTCACAAAATACAACCTCTTTCTTATAAGTGGATGTTGTACATGAAATTGTTTGAATGTGCCAATTAAAACTCACAATTATAGCACATTAGAAGGATTCTTTGTTCGGAATTCATGCGAGGCATTCCACCAGGGGCCGCATATATCCAACAATGACGTTTTACTATATGTGTTCAAAGTATTCAAAAAAAGGGATGCAAAGCGGTGCGAATTGAAAGAAATGGCCACGTCGCGTTTTGTTAGAAATAAAGAAGGCGGTAGTTGGCGTTTCCTATTAAATGCAAAGATAACCACGAATTTGATTATCCCCAAGTGGTGGTCTCCTCCTAATTGCGCATGTTATATAACTATGCACCACTGTTGTGTTTGGGCCGAACTCGGGGGACGGCCCTCTGTGACATCCGGAAGGCAGGATTGGTACATGATCTTCTCGCATCTCCGGAACCGGTTCCACCCTGCATCTCGTACCGCTGCAGTTACAATCGGTCTCCATGGACGACCAATCAGCCCACAAACAGTTCACCGTCGACTTAGACGATCCGGCTTATCCTGTAGGCGTTCATCCAATGGCCCAATGCTGATCGTCCAAAATCGGCAACGGAGGCTGGCACGAACCACTCATTGCCACCTGCTGCCCCCTCTTGTGCAAAACATTTACCCTCATTACTAGAATCACCTTAGGTTAATACATTTTATTTCTGCATGCTCCACTTTGGAGAACGCTATTGATATTTTGATACACATCCTCTAAATATTATATGTTTACATGTATTTCTATCTTTATTATTCACGAGTACAGCATTTTACGCCAATTATTGCTAAAGTGAGTCTGTGTGCCCCTTGTAAGCTGTTAACCCCTGTGCATGCCTTAAGGGCTACCAGGCGCCGTCTTCGTTCACGCTCAGGATCTGTCAACACTTAGGCCTCGCAGTCTGGCGACCGCTGCAATGGGATAAAACTGAAAGGTTTTATTATTATTATTATTATTATTATTATTATTATTATTATTATTATTATTATTATTATTATTATTATTATTATCGTTGGCAACATATACGGACGGCCATTATATCATTTCCACCATACAACGAATTTAGTATTATATCTTTATTTCGCTCACGTTGTGCCTGGACAGTATCCGCCAATTCACGAAAGTGTTCCAAAAGTGTTCCAACATATCATTCCATCGCATAGCTAGACAACCCATAATTAATCCTTGTAACTTCTTTATTGAGTACTCACACCTCCAAACGAATTCTGATATTGTGCCTGTTGTTCAA
>KB305005.1:2430-36768 GCA_000328365.1 Capitella teleta | reverse complement strand
TACCCCGGACACAGACTGGCCTCATTACCCAGAATGCCATGTGTGGATTATAGGCGTGTGATTCACTTGAATCCGATTAGGGGGGGATTCCGCTTTCATCTTCAGCGCGTTTAAGACTGTTGTGCTTTTCAGGGGGTTAATATGTCGAAGGAAATCAGCGTTGATCACTTCTTATGTACCGGTGGGTTTTTCAGGGTAGCTTCTTAATTCGGTTGTTGAATGCCTTGATTCGGGAGTTTTCTGATTTTGCAACAGTTAACCGAGGACAGCTTATGTTCAGAAGTTCGTGTCCATTTGTTAATTAACACATAACGGTTTATTTGGCTTTGTTCTTTCTTTCTTTTTTCTTCCTTTTATTATTTTTTCTCTCTTTTATTATTTTTTTTTCTTATGCATTTATGCAATCTTCGAATTATTCTATCACAATATCAATTTGCGAAAATAAAAACATTTGCCTGAAACGAAAAATGCAGTCTAATCGAGAATACGTTTTTGACATTCAAATCTACACACCAAGGGATAAATAAAATCAGAATACAAAAAAAAATGCAGTTATTCCTTCAAATTAACTGTATATCCCGGAGAAATAGATGCCAAAATCCATCCGTCATGGACGCACTGTGATGTGCAATTTTGATGTCGTCTAATAACCTCATCCCTTTATGTGGTGAGGCTGATATTCAACATCTGTGCATTTGAAGGCTAGTATATAGCTATTCAGAGCACCACGTGATAATTAGATGCATATACACCAAGACGTTTGCTCACCTCAATTCAAGACCAAGAGCACTTGTGCGTCCTGGTTGAAATACAAACTGTAAAATGCACGGTTCGTGCCTATTGTATGAATGTCTTATTAGTCAATCAGATAGATGGTGCATACCTGAAACTAAGCTCCCACACTGCTGGGTGCTAGCAATTATCGCCATAGACTCAATTTTACGCACCAACTTACTTTGCCTGGTCCCAATCGCACACTTATCGAGTTACGCTCAGTGAGGTAAGTTTCATTGATTGTTTGAAGACAACCTGCTATATCTCGGCTCCACTTTCAAGAGCTACTCGAGTGAAGGACAGCTGGGCCCCGCGATTGCGTTGTCAACTATCAAAGGAGAACGTAATTGCAGCACTGTTCATACTGAAGCGAGACTTCTGGCCGAGAACTGAAACTCCACACAACAAAAAATATTACACCATGCAAGTCTTGATCTCCTTTTTTTATGAAAATATTTATTTTGACAAACAGAAAACAAAACGTAACAAATGTATAAATGGCATAAATAAGGAGTTGAATGCGAGAGGTGGGTGAACCCCTCGTTTTGCCTGCATTAAGTGAAACAAAATAGGAATAATATATTATATTAAGGACCGGAATGTCGGGTATATTTTCTTTAAACATACCAAGTTCAAATTATAGTTGAAGTACGGGTGCGACGCTTCAAAGCATCCATGGTTGAGATTGGAACATTGTATTACAAATCTGCGAAAATTCTACCGTGCAATTATGTTATGAATAGACTATAGACTCTATAGTACTTAATAGACTATAAACTCTATATTACTGAATACACTATAGAATATAGCACTGAATCGGCTTTTGCCATCTAGAAAACGGATATAGATTGGAGATACGGATGAAATTGCGTATCTAGGCCATTAATTATGCAATTTATTTGAACTTTACAATAAAGGATTTAGCATTAACCCCATGCATACAATTGCCATGCATTATTATTATACTTAAAGTTGATATAAATCACTAATATCTTATAGTGTGTGTGTGTTTTGTTTTTGTTTTTTTTTAATTCAAAGTTTCGGGTCTTAATGAAGCATAAAAAGCTGATACTGCTTTCTTAACCTTTTTACGGCACATTATTTATAACAAATGGCCATCATTGATTTAGGGTGGGGGTTCAGTGAGTATCCCTGCGATCCCTGTGCCCCTTTGGCGAGCAAGTGTGACGACGTGTGTATCTAGGCTTATTACCCGATGTGCCTTGAGGATCAAGCAGAGTGTGAATTGAGAACGGAGAGGGGGCTGAACAGGATCTGACGATAAGCCGCTCATAATTGAAATGTCCGCCTCGAGAATAAATAGCCAAATACTCAGTTGTAAAGAGCCATTCTCAATTTTCTTTGCTTCAGACCCAACAGATAGAATGAAACTGCCACTGCATTTCCGCAATGTTTCGTTGCTGGGATGTTGTGGGGATCCTTGAGAATTGAAGCACTGGTCACTCGTGGGTCAAGATAGGACGCTGATCATCGTAAAAATGTCCCAGAAGAGATGTGTAAGTATGATGTACAGGGTTCATCGCTGTTTACGACCATAAGAACTTGTTATTAGCAAAAACGATAGCTCCATTTGCTTGTAAGGTCAACAGACTCAGCATCAAGCAATTTATCTTTTGCAACAAAAGACCTCAGAGGACAATATATATGCGCTGATGTTACAACACAAACACCTTATAGTACAGAAACATGTATCTATAGAATATTCCCAAAAATTAAAAATAGCTCTATGACTTTTGGGGCTATGCTAAATAATATCTTGCGGATATTAAGTTTTAATCCCTGAACGGGCATGCCAATATGTTCTCAATTCTTGTTTTAGCCAATTCTTCACAATTATACATGCACCACAGTCAGATCAGATGCATGCTTGACACGCATCGAGCCGGCGCTCTGATACAGACCACAAATCTGTGAAAGGTCAGTCGGCGTCACTGGCTGAATTGATGCCGCCATTTTGAATCCAACGTGTGCTGGACGAACAGATAACGCGCGCCTGCTGCTCACAAAACTGTCCCTCGCTACCCATTAACGCACTGTAAAGCTGTGTTCTGCTTCACTGACCAGTACCTAGCAACGACTCTTTTGTTTGGGGTGGCAGTCATTGCCCTCTCCGTAGTGAAAAACCACCGTGTTACCACGATACATTAATTTCAGCAGCACCTACACATACTATATTTAGCGTTATGTATTTATATATCTCATATTATACTTACATGTATTTGCAACAAATAAATATCACTATTACAGATTTGCAACAAAACTGACCGAAGCAGACTGATTGACCCCGTCAACAGGACACAAAGGACAGATGAGTAATATGGGCCAATTTGTGCTCTAAAAATGGACTTTTTTTAACCAACTCTCTCCCCTTCAGCCCTGCTCATTAGACAAACGGAAATCATATCAACACCTTCGGAAAATGAAGCAGTTCTTTAGAACCACCCCGTAGTAAGATCAAAGAAAACTGTTATGATCGAGTGTTATACACAGAACGGCACAAAGTTATGCTTCTACAATGCTATATAGATGTCTCCAGCCAGTTGTCATGGTTTTGTTCTGCGCTCAATGAATTAGGAGATTGATCACACCTTGATAGAAGACGAAGGCGCCGTTTTGTAGGCATTGGAGACGAATAGGTCTGAAAGACTCAAGGACACACCGCCCATAAGGGCGTGAGAAATTCCAAAATTCATGCGACCTAAGTATTTACCTCACGTGAGTGCCACGTGATTAGTCCTAGGATAATCATGTAATCAGCTACCTGATTGAGGTACTTTAAATAATTCATGAAATATCGCATGCAACGAATTTTGATTGCTTACCCGATCAAGTGCTGAAAATTGTGCAGAATAATACATGTTTGACGGTTGGAGTTATGTCAATGGCCAACTAATTCAAAATCGCATTTAATATTTATGCAATTGTGCTGTAAGCGAGGTTCAGAAGGAAAGGAATGAAGCCTCTCACCCGTCGATTCGATCGGCGGTAATTTGGAAGTCAATGATATGTAGTGAATATCGACAGTCTGTTGGGATTGAGTATAGGAGGTACGAATGAGGAGGAGTGCGAAGAGGATAATGAGAAGGTAAAGAGTTCTAATGAATAGACACGCGTGAAACCTCAATCAGAGAGTTGATGTACGACATGGAATGACCTCATGATTACGCCTGTGAATTAACACGAAAGGCAGGCTGATGCTTCTTTGTAGGGAAGCAAACTCACTGACGTTGACAGACGGTTAATGGGATACAAAGCGTCAACGTTTGCTGTCAACCCAGTTATCTAGATCTCCGTCTTGTATCATGTAATTCCTGTGAGATGTCATCCACCAATGGGATGACGACGGGTGATTTCTTTCGAGACTGAAATTAACTTCATTCCTTTAGGTGATTCGATTTACAGATAAAATGTTTGTTTGGCGCGACATGTTTCTTTATGCAGATGAGTTTTCATGCGGCAGAAATTTGTATTTGTGCCGAGATGAAGATTAACAAAAGGGGACTGCGTGGTTATGATGTCGATCTGAGTGCTGATTGATGTCGTTATGGGGGAAATTATCTCTAATTCCAAGCTGTGTTGACACTGGCGATTAAAGTGTTGGGTAGGAAGAAGAGAGGGTGGGGTGATTATAATGTAATGTAATCTTCGTCACTTGGTTTGAGAATCGTTGCCAGATTTAATTGATGTCTTTTTCTACCCCCAAATTGCATGCTCTTTTACATCAATAAGAACTTAATTATGGTGAATTGATGCAAGCATTTAAGCAACGAACAATGCGGGCCGTCAAATATAAAGAATTTTAAGAAAGGCATTAACATAACCAACTTCAAAACTCCGTGCGCTTCATCAGACTGAATACAATAGAGTTCCTACGAGCTGTGTCGCCGCACTGTCTCGGGCAATTCTGGGAGGATCGGGTCTTTGAAGCGACATAATAGATATAATTTACACAAAATATGTATATCTATCACAGCCCGAGCCGTCTGAAGGTGCACTCGATTTACCGAAACAAATTTTGATTTTCGACACCAAGTAGAAACCGATGACTCCTCGATTAAAAAAAAAAAAAAAAAAAAAAAAAAAAAAAAAAAAAAAAAACTGGCTTCGCAAATACGAAACCTCCTCTAATAAGATATAATTTATGCCCTCGGTAATAAGATATAATTTATGCATGTTATTTGTGGTATAAAAAGGACCTCTCATTTCAGATCCTTTTTAGATCGATTACATGATCTTTTCATGCATTTTCTATCGTGCATTTTACATGCATTTTCTATCATTCGCTTCTCTTTCAAAACAATTAAAGGCTATCTTTAAATGCCAATTTAACCCGAAAGTTGCATTATATTCGGCGCAACAGCCGCCAATAGACAACCCGATACCCATGTCGTCACGCTGCGTTAGCAAACTCTGGGTAATATAGAACAAACCGGTTTTGTTAAATTGAGCGCACCACGCGGGAGGAGCGAAGGGATGGTCTTCTGCCCAGATAAAAGACAACTTCAACATCTCTCTGGAGCATTCATTCGAAACAAGGTTTCTACTTGAGGATAGTTCTTCTGTGATCTTGACCATTGAACGGCACGCGTCATGAAATTTGTCAAACCACTAAATTGTTTTCCTTCCAATAAATTGGTCTGCTGGGACTTCGTTTTTTCTTCTATTGGACGCCTAAGAACCACGTGACTATTAATTTCCAGTGAGACAAGATGAATACTAAGTATGGATGTAACATAAGAATTAATGATGGGAATTGTGAGAGTCATTCAATTACGAGGGAAGAACATTTGCCAACGATTAAGTGGTTCTCATCATTGATCATCAAACATGTACTAAGCTGACAACTCTAATGGTTGCCTATGCATTATTAATGCTATTTAATTTTAATGACAACGTCGAGTGAACACGTTTAAGATAAAATCCGAGTCCAAGTCTAAAGTGATGATTCAGGTGAATATTCCTGAGACATCGACTATAAGTACGGCCATCATCCAGGAATATGAGGTCGGTACGTTACTTATTGTTTCGATGTTGTTGTTTGTTTTTTGTTTTTCTTTTTCTTTTTTTTTGGGGGGGGGTAGTTTTCTAGGGGGTGGGGTTCTGGGGTGGAGGGCGGGGGTCTGTTTTATCTTTATCCAGTGAACCTACGTGTAATCATGCGTAATCGCATATTCATGAATGCGTGTAGTCGGTGACTCTGATTGGTCGAGAGTCGAGAGCGACGTGTTAATTAACAATTAGTTATCAATGAACGTAATATCAGGTCGCATGTGACGTGAGCATATTTCCGGTGGGCAAATAAGACTCCCACCAATAAAATCCAGATCAAGTAGAGCAAAGAGAGCTCCGCGTGGAAGTCATAAAATCGGAATCTCGAGATGGAGACGCCTTCTTCACGTCCGTTGAAGTCCTTCTGTGTAGAAACAGATGATGTCACAGCTGCCGAGGATCCCAGTCGTCGAGGGAGGAATCATACCCTTGATTGAAGACGCGGGATTGCATTTGATGTGACAAGGTGTATCGGTGATAAGCCATCAGTGCACTATTGAAGGACATCGGCACCTTTTGTGATGTTTTATGCATACCGTATTCCACCCCTTTGCATAATATTCATTATACAGAGTGGGCCAAATGTAGACTATCTACTTCATGTTAAAATCTAAACTCTATAATTTGCTAAAATATATCAATTCTGCCCCCCCCCACCCCATAAAAAATAATAATAATAAAATAATTACCTCGTATGAATTGAAAATGTTGTTCTGTGTCCATTTATGTAATTTGTAAAGAAATCAAATAAAAAGGTCAATTTTTAATGAGGAAGAAACATTTAAATGCCAGTGTTGAATGATTGCGAAGAGAGCGAAATCATATGAGCCCCTGAACGAGCATTAAGGAATGGCATCTCTTGCATGGCGCTTCAATACAAACTCTCTGCTTTGTTTTTATTTTATGAGATTAACATTAGTGCTACTGTCACAACAATGGCACTCTCAAACAAATCAATAGCGTTGCCTTAATTATGCGTACAATGAAGCTTATCCATGGTCCGGGGCCCTGTTTGCCGCCAAAAGTGGAAATATCGCGGAATGTTGAGTGCACTCTAATAATTGAGATAAATGCTGAGGAAATTGGAATAGAAAGGATAGGAATAGCAGCATGACATGTTAGACTAACCATACCAAGTATTTATTTCTCGTATCTTTGTTTGATTTTTTACAATGTAATCTGTTTTGTAACACTTTCTCAAACATGCGTAACACAATTGGAGAGGATAGAAATCTTTAACATGGAGTAGATAGACTACTTTCGGCCCAATCTGTATAACTAACTATATATATGTACATCTTTATCATAGCTTGAATTACAAACACGATTAAAATAACTTTTTATCTAAAGGCATTGGAATATATGAGCTGTATAAAAAATCGCATCGATCTACTGTCATTTTAATATAATCCCCATCCAGTAAATGCAGGTATATTCACTATTCATTTGCAAGTAAAGTGAGCATCAATTACCCATGCATCAGAAACATGGCATCAGATTCACCCAACTCACGCCTTAATTGTATCAACTGGCATTGAATCTCAAATTCAATCACGATAATTGAGAAATGGAGTTGTGTTTATACTTGTTAGCGAAACAAATATAACTCTTAATGTCGGTCTGCATCTTGTATTTCGATCGAACAGCCGGGAATTTTTCTTAAACTCTCGAATTATAGAGCCACTAAAGCATAGTTAAAAAACGCTGTATAGATATTTCTCTGAGGTTTTTTTTCCCGTACAATTCAGACCTCTAAGGTGCTGCATACACTAGAGAATTGTGATCGGCTGCAAGGTGAGCGCTAAATGGTTTTCTGGTGTCCGTGCCTTTTAACCCGTCGCCTCTTGAGGATCTCTGGCGTCGCTGACCTCGATCCGAGTCCCCACCTACACCTTATGAAAAGAAGCTCAAAATCAAGCACCATTGTGCCCGTGCATGGTTGCGCAATGGCATGGCGTGATATCCACCTCGACGTCTCATTAGACGTGTATGATTTTCTCGCGTTCAGAGGCGTCTTCTTTTTGGAGATGGATTCAACGGAATCGTGATCAGTATAGCTTGTTATCGCTCAGAGAAATGGTCGGTGGGGTTTTCTATAACATACCTGTTTTACTTTTTTGATTTCCTCTCGGGGCTCAAGTTTTTACTTATGAACTAGCAATGAAACACGCTGTACGAAAATATCAGTATGAGGGCAAGTAAACGCGGAGGAGGATAATCATAACGTTTCCCAGTTCGTTGTGATTCAGTGAACATCCTGTGCGTTTTATATCTCCAAGTATATCTTTCACAATCACAAATCATATTTATTGCCCTGAAATATCATTCAGTCCACGAGTTTCGATGAGTGCTGGAACGGTGTTTGTTGAGAACCATAACTGGAACTCTATTTTTTAACGATTCTCCGATGTCCCTCTCATCTGAAGCGGAGAAAGATTATCCTCAATAAAATGGACTGACACTAAAACTACCTCCCACCAATAATCGACGTTTCCGAGTCAACAGCGTGTCTTATTCGACCGAAACGCTCGGCCAGCTCTCTTTGTGGATCCCCTGTGACATCACGGGGGTATTGAGTGCAATAAGAAGGACCTCACTTACCCTCTTCGCCATGCACGTGTCTTCCCTTCCCTTTTCTGGCATCAATGGAAAACTTTCGCACCTCATCAGCTGGAATTGGGGAAAAGTACGTTATGATCATGTAGGTATAATGGCTTAGAAATGCGTTATGATATATGCATATGTCGCTCACCGCGGGCAGCACTGTATGACTTTCTCCGCGATTCGATATCTCTCAAAACATTTGGACCTGTACGAGAACAAGATTAAGAGGCTCAAACAGCGCTTAAATTTGTCCTTACTGATCCCACTTGGGTTCACGGATCTACCAGGAATCCGCGGAGTAGCATGTTGAACGATAATATGAGGACCCAGGTCTTGGTCCGTTTGATCCGGATCGGACAAGGGAGGAGGCGGCGGGGGAGGGGGTGGGGGAGGTGGGAATCCATGGCTGGAGCCTTGTTTCACTCGAACTGAGCTCGTTGATTTTGATGGTCTTATTGATCCGGATTTGTGTTCTGTTATTGACCCAGGCTTCCTCGCAGGGGACGGTGGCCGACTGTATCTCCTCTTAGGAGGCGGGGCGTCCTGCTCTTCACGATGCCAGTGTTCTTTGGGGGGACGAGGAGGAGGAGCTGGTCGTGATGGGGGCCCTGTAGAATAAGTTTTGCTTTTAATGAGGTTGCGTTTATCATATTGAAAATGATTCGTTACGGTAACTTGACTTGACTTGTTAGGTTCATATAGTGAGCAAAACTCTTTTTGACCCTTGGTTAGTTATAACGTTATTTAATAATCGTTTAAAGCCCACAATTGTGTTTGACCATCGCCCCAAATTTAGGGGCTTATGTACATGTTTTTAATGTAGTTATAATTAGTGTTATAATTATTGGCATTTAATGACTCGGTGTATTTTTTTTTTTTTTTTTTTTTATGCAGCACATTGAGTAGCACAACATCACCTTTCCTGAGGGTTGATTGATGGATTGGAAACTCGGAAATGACAGTTTCGTCATCTGTGGGACTGAAGGTAGAATGACCGAGGTCACGATCCGAGAAACCAGAAACTGCAAAAATAAAATCCCACAGTCATTTCCATAAACCGCAGGAAGAATCGTGGCGACAAGTTTTATGCGAACATAAAGACTGGTGCGAGTTAATGCAGGCTCAAATCGACAGATAATATTATCGAAGGGGATTATCCGAAAACTCACGGTTCGACTGCAGGTCAATGCCCCTTGGGGCTTTTCGTCTGGGTTGCTTCTGGGAGCCATGCTTCTCGTACCACTCCACCTCCGATTCCAATTTGATTGAAGTTTCCCTGCAAAATACAACTGTCAGTCAGTTCACGCGCCCAGCTGTGATCAGATAATGATGTATCTACCTAGCCCGCATCAGTTTCTGGATGATTATGGGGATGATGATGAGAATAAGAATGAGAAGAATTAAAACGAGACAACCGAAGAAAATGGCCAAGTCAAAGTATCCCTGAGAAGCCGAGTTGATCTGAAACCATCGTTTTTTTGCTTGGTCAACTGTAGAGAGAAATGTTTATACAAATTCGCTATGTTTATGTTTAGGGTCATACCATGCTCGCAGAGGTCGCCATAATATCCTGTCTGGCACTCGCACTGATATCCGAGGTAAGCATCACTCGCTGGGATGCACGTTGCACCGTGTTGGCATTTTGATGAGGAGCAATCCTTCGATTTTGTTGACGCCAATGCGAGAACCACAAATTGCAAGAGTACACAAATCACACAGTTCAGACTCTGTAGAAGCATGACTTGGACTCATGGCTCAAGTCACTTTTCTGTGGTGGACATTATATTATTCAAATTCTACTCCTCTGAAAAGAGCGGCGCTTCCTGTTCGGCGCTGTTGCTATGGTTATGATAGAGCCACGCGCATTGGATGAATATTTTCCCCGTATAATTTTATAAAATTTGCCATTGTAATTTTTCCATTATTATTGTACTTGTCATGTCAAATAATTAATTGAAATTGAATTATCGACTGATACGTGTAAGCGGGAATCTTAATTAAATCATCCAAAATGGCGATATCTACATTGGAGCATGATGTTAAATATAAATTAAGTGCCGTATTTGTATAGTATCGTAGTATATGATTGCCGCTCAGCTTAAAAAAAAGGAGCTAGTTTTATAAAGTTGTTGATGTAATAGTGATATGTCTTGATGTTCGGAGAAAAGTCTGTTAACTTTCCTCTTTCTTCCAGCAACACCCGATGCATTTGCAAATATTTTTTACCTGGACGCAGAAACATTATTTTGCCAGGCAGTTTTCTACGAGGAGGCATCGCATTCAGACAAGTAGACGCCCACCAGGTGGTTTGCGTGTGTCAGACCTAAGGTGCTGAACACGACATAAGACCAACGTCTAAAAAACCAACTCGGACGCAATATATATTTTAGTAGTTCACTTATGGAGTTAGGGTGGGTGCGGTGGTTCAAACAGTGCAGCTTCTAACTTAGACGATATTCCTGCGAAAATGTTCTAACAACTGACAGTTGGTGTTGATATAGATGCTATTCTCAGCAGCATGTACGTGGATCGTATACCAGCGATTACTGCAGACATTTCATTTAATGATACCCCATGTCACTGCCGACTGCGCATGCCCTCTGATAACGTTGCTGTTTTATGCCTTCCATCAGATGTGAAGCTGAGCGCGGGAAATATGTCACTTGGCGGGAAGCCTCGATCACGTGACCTTCAGTTCTCCAACCGCTGATCTCCGATATATTCGCATTAACTCGTCGTCTTTCAATTGGCAAGAAAAAACAAAACATGTCTGTATCTGATATGAAACTTGTTTTATCTTGTGTCGTACACATCTAAAAGAAATAAAAGAGCAAATTTGATCCCTTTTCATACAACTGCATGCTGTTCATAAAATTGTATTATTTATTCCAAGATTGAGATAAAAAATAATATGCATCTTTGAACGACGGTTAATGGCAGATTACTGGGTGTACATGCATGCATTAAAAATTCGAATCGTGATTCATGGCATTCAGGTCGTCGCTCTAACATTCCCCCCAATTCGGAACTTTTGAGGTCATCACAAGATTCAGAATGTTTCAGAAATTGTCCATTTCTTAATTGCTGATTAATCTTGGAAAGTACCTGCAAAGGTATGAGCAATTATCACAAATTCATAATGTGAATGGAGGAATTAGGTGGATAGACTCAAGCATGCTCGTTATTACCTCATCTGACCATCATCGACTTCAGCGACCAGCAACAATTTCCTGTGCACAAGAGCAAACTGTGAGTTCCAAAACGATGCGTGTCCAGTAATTACAAAATAACTATAATTATAGTTAACGATCCTTGCAACAACCCGATTTAAGGCGCGCGGATATACACAATTAAAATATTGCAGGCATCGTAATAACCTATAAAGGGGGGCATTAACAGCTCAGATTGCGCGGAGGCGAGAAGATACCATCAAAATTGTTTATGTTGGCTGGTTGCAAATAGGCAATTAATTTAATTGCTAATTATATGATTATAAAGCTCGTTGAATAATGGGAACAGCTGACCGGAAGATATTTCGGGGCTGACTCATGGTTGTGGTCAGCTTTGACCTTCTAAGTGGTCAGTTAATTGTTACATATGGTCAGTCACGTCAATTATCGAAGTTCTGGACATTCTGTTTTCGCGAAGCCGATCCTTAATACCACCAACAAAGTATCGAATTCTCCGTCTTACTTCAGTATCTATTTCATTAGCAGTCGACAGCTGTGGGTTGGGTGAAATGAAGAAAGGGCGATTTTTTGGCGAGTCAAAGACATGTTTATCCTTTTCATTATCAGTTTTTATTTCTTCGCACTACGTACGCGACTCGTATAACTTACGTACCCATGGCATCGATATCAGGCAGTTAGGCTTCTTTTCCATGCATCCGTCAGCGTTCGTGATCCGCGAGCACGGATTTTTGAGCAAGAATCCTGTGCAAATAAACATCGGATCCTGCTTGCCAATGAGAGAGACGGCGCATGCGCGCAGCACAAGTCAGCTCAGTTAAATGGCGTCCACGAAAGATCCGCGCGGAATCCGCTCCGACGTTTTCCTAGCGTTAATCAACAAGCAATAGGAGGATATGCATACACCGACCCCAGAGCCTCTTTGTGATGAGCAACAGGGCTCGCACTCCCGCGGCATCAACAGGCTTTTTGTAGTGCCATAAAAGCGGCGTCTATGAATCTGGCAAATACGACATTTTGAGTACCACGCGACGAATCTATGGCTGCAATCCAGGCATATAAAAAACTAATCCTAAATCTCTCCTCTACATATTTATTCTGT
Source organism: Capitella teleta (assembly GCA_000328365.1). Taxonomy (NCBI): domain Eukaryota; kingdom Metazoa; phylum Annelida; class Polychaeta; family Capitellidae; genus Capitella; species Capitella teleta. The sequence goes on along the minus strand of KB305005.1, from coordinate 24,030 downwards.
TGAATCTAGTTCACCTTTTGATCCTAAATGCATTTTATTCTGCAAAAAAATACACACCCCTCCATTCTCATTTCTCTCTAGCTTTTGGATCCGAGCTCTAACAGATCGAAGCCAACACGTAAACACAGAATGCCAGATGTAGCAATGAGATTTTGATGGTTCAGTGGTTGCTCTGCGATTAGCACGGATGGCAATCGGTTACTGCATCAATGCTGCTAACCTGGTGTATGATAAGATAATTGAACGGCGGTCTGCCTTATTTCACGGCTATCGGTATGGCATCAACAATCGATAGCGAACAATCCGGATTGAAATGGGATCTTGTTAAGATAAGTAATGGATATTTAGACTTGCTTGTTAGACAACTGCAGTCAGATAAATGAGTTGTAGTCAAGAGCATCTTGAAAGATCAAAGCAAGTGTAGTTGCTTCAAATATCAGAAGATCTGAGCGACATTACAACGTCATCCACTTCTACTTGACACTTAAAGAATAGCTTCCCCAATTTTTTCGTCTTCCTTTCTAGAAATTCCAGTAGATAATCGTAACCAGACACAACGATTTGTTTGTAAACATTTATCACAATTGAGTGACTTCATTTAAATTCGCGTAAATGTATACGTATTTCCGAGAAACTTCCAAAATCTGTGAGGCGTACGTAATCTTAACGGTACCTATTCGTCTTGCCGCCGATAAACTGTGCATAAAATATTGACATGTGCTGTGATTTATCCTATCTCAAACCACTGACCCGCTATGAAAATCTAGGAATGCTGATTCTGATTTCCGGAAGTGAAGTGCACCGGATGATCGCGCATGCGGGGTGGCCCAAAGATGCACTCTGGAAAGCTTTATCTCGCCATCTTACGAACACACAGCCAGTACAGGTGCCAGTTGGATCGAATGGCAATCCAAATGAAATGCCGCTGTAGAACACACCTACACATACAGGAAACAATCGGTGAATTTATTTTGAAATAAGCCATTGGTTGTATATGTACAAAATACTCAAAATCAACATCTCACGCATGATAATCATAAGCTTATAAATTAGATTATACTTATTATTAAGTAATGTCATTGCACGTAATTGATGTGGTTAGAGCTGTCGGAAATGATCGACAAAATCGTCTCGTTCATATCGGATCCGGACGCGTCCGAATTCGGCTTTGGGTGTTGGTGCGGGTCGCGGCGACAGCAGCAGCAGGCCAGGGTGTCGCGGAACGCTGACCGGAATTCTGCTGAGATGCAGTTGAAGAGCAAGGGGTTCACGGCACACCCTAAGAAAGCGATGCACACCCCGAGCATCTCAGCCTTGCGGTAGACTTCAGTGATGTCGGTCACTCCGAAGATGTCGACCATGACAAAGACTTGAATGGGGAGCCAGCACAAGACTCTGGCCACCATAGCAGCCATCACCACCATTGACACTTCACGCTTGCGTCGACGCTCACTGGCATCCAGTTGCGCGCTCTCGTAAGTGCCGTTGCGGTGTACCTTACGACCTCCACTCTGAGCGCGCAGAGTGCATCCTGACAGGAGACATACGGTAATGAGCGGCACGAGAAACGCACAGGTCAAGAAGGTCAGCCAGAGAGTGCGGATGCGCATGGCGTCTGTGACAGACATGGTGTGCACGCAGATGAAGGGTGCCTGGAAGAGGACGCCGTCCCTCTGGAGGAGCAGGTTGAGGTGGGAGAGGATGAACGCCAACCAGATGACGAAGCTGGACACGAGGGCGTTGCCCTTAGACAACAACGACCCCGCTGCGCCTGCGCATTCGCTGCAGAAGCGGAACACGCAGGTCACGACCAAGGTGTAGATGGTGACGTAAACGCACACGAAAATGATGTAATGCACCATGCGACAGATGCCCACGCTGCCCACGCTGTCTGTCACGCCGCCAAGTGACGCGTGATTGATGACCGACGTCGGGAGCGTGAACAGGGTGAAGACGAGATCGCTGACGGAGATGTTGAGCAGCATGAAGTTGGCGCCTGTCCTCATGCGAGGGAAGAAGACGATCGACGCGATGACGAGGAGGTTACCGAATATCGCACTTCCGCCAACCAGCGACAACAGCATGGGCAGGATAACTCGGTCTTCAGCCTCACCGAAGATCCACGTGTCGTTGACGTTGAAGCTGAGGTTGTAGACCGTCGTTCCTGGAGTGGGCACTTCCGTCACGGACAACTCCGTCGTCGTTGGTTCAACGTCATTAACCACTGGGTTCGGATCAGGAAGCAGGGCGGTGGGGAAGAGCTTGAAGACATCTTCAGGGGAGAAATCGTCGTCGAAGTCCATATCCATATTGCGAGTGCTGCCCGAGGGTGTGGAGGAAGAGGGGAGAGTTAAGTGCTGCAGCCAACGATTGCCACCAGAACTATGAAAATATCAGAGCGTGCATCCGACTGGCCCATTATGCGGCCCTTGGGCTGTTTATGAAACCTGTAGAGAAGCCCCGGTTGCAATAACAAAGAAAAGAGGAGTTCAGAGCACAAATGACATTCAAAATGTGTCCGCTTGGTTTGTGGTCTTAATCCGGTTCCGGTGGAAATGCTGAAGTGAACCAGATGGATCACAATTGATCGCAGCTCTCACAAAAAGAAAAGCAAACGAGCTCTGCTGGCTTTATACTCGCTCCTCGCCTGCCATCAAATCATGTCCGAATCCAATGACTCTGCCTCCTCCTCCTTCGTTTACGACAGGCGGCGAATCTGGATTCTGTCGGCGTAAAAATTCCGAGATGAGAGCGTCCACGGTGCGACGTGTCACACAAATCAACACTAAATGTCTCTCAAGGAATGAGTCACCAGCAGAACAAGCGAGTCCTCTATCTGCCAATCTATCTATCCAGTGGCACAAGTCAAGTAGCCACGCGCTCGATGCCAACGGATAAAACAATCGCCTTCTGCCGAGATGCTCTGGTTTCAAAGGATCGGGCGCTGTCTATTTTTGTTGCCGTGAAAGTCTGCGATGTAACTAAGGCTGAAGGCGTTGAGCGTTCGTTGTCGGTGCGCTCTGATGCCTGGCTAATCTGGCCGTGTCGTTGCTTCTCTTGCCTCTGAGCCGAAACATCCCCGCATTCCTGATGGGCCATCTCACCTCCAATTGTAGGCTTACAAACCAGGTGATGACAATCGTACAACACAGCGAACATCTCTAATGGAGGTTGAATTAACGACGAGGGCTTATCAACCGCTTTCCACACTCGATACATAAAAGAACTCTTTTTGATAAGATCCGCTTCTCTTCTCTCTGATAACTGAGCGTGGGAAGCCTTGTTGTGTGATCCAGGTAACACGAGGAAGTCATTCAACTGCACACGAATAACTATAACACGTACGTATTTGTGATGGTGTTCTGAGAACAAAAAAAAAATGTAATTCTGATTGCACTTGTTTAATTTATTTCCCTGCGATTCAGCTAGTTTCTCTGTATATTGTGCATTTGTACACGAGGTATACCTGTAGGTGGTATACCTGCATTCTGATTGACTAACAGAAATTACAGCATTCGTGTAAATCTATATAGAGGCTTGACATTATACTCGTATGGTGTACGCATCTCGATTCACTATGTGTGTACAAGCATAGCAGCTATTCATGGCAGTGATGTCACAACTTGTTTGGTATACTATAGTATTCGCTGCATTGACCACTCATCGGTAAGAACTCAATTGTCACTTTTGATTGAAGATTATGACTGGCGGAATGATCTCAGCTTGACAGGTGATCGCATCATTCGTTGCGATAAGCTCTCCGGTTGTCCGAACGGCGCTTTCCCCTGAATTCCAAATCGACCCCGAAATGTACCATCATAAGCCCTGTATCCTCGTCAAATGCTCATTACATACATTAAACCCTCGAACCTTTCATAACCCACGATCCCTCTACTTTGAAAATAATTTGTAATAATTCATAAGACATTCATTGCAGGATGCATCTCATGTACAATTAAGATAATTATACACGTTTCATTGAATATAAAAATGTACAACGGATGTATCCTTATGCTCGATTTCCGTGGCTCCTCAGTCTACAGGGCGAATGCATCAAACGGCACGACAACCCGAAGAACTTCATAATTAACAGCATGTTTGCCCTATCCATTCAGTGCGAATAAAAATCGCACTCATTGCGTTATCCTCGGAGTGCAAATCTCATCGTTGGTTGAATGACTAGAAGCAAAAATCAGGGTGTAAAAACCTGATGCTGAACACCTTGCACGGGGTTCTAATGAGCCGCCTCATATCTCCGGTTTCGAAAATATTCTTCGTCTGGCATGTCGACTGAGGCAACTGATCGGTGGGGTGCCTCCGGTCTGCTTACCTGAAAGGGGGAAAAAGGGATCCACGATCCACTGTCACGGTAGGGAGCATGCCAATGTTGATCTATCGCCAGAGATGAGCAACTCAACTCGGCTGACATTTTCTGCAGGCGTTAACTGATATAATAAGCGCATAAAACCGATACATAGAGCCGTAAAAATCGAGCTACTAGACAGCTATAGTGGTGTGAGTGCTCATTGGATGAAGCGAAAGCGCTGAGAGTGAGAAATCGAAGTGCAAATTAATACGCGTTTTATATGATCGCACATTGCATCCTGGGTAGATTAGCCAGACTTAGCTATAATTAGACATCAGAACGGACCTCTGCAGGTGCACGCAGAAGTGAAGAGGGTGTGAAGTAACACCATCATTTTCAACTTCCATGCAGACACCGCTTAATTAATGTCGCGACACGATAATATTTCAATTAATTACGATTATGATTCCGAATTACGATAATTATACGTGCACTTCCTGCGCATGCACATGATTAATTGGTCGATTTTGCAGTAATTTAGTGTGAGTTCCTCATCCGTTATATTTACATTCACGATGCAAAATTAATATTGATTTTCATTATTAATAATTATTATATTACAGGTCGACTGGCTGTGATACGAAAAATTATTTCATCATGATGCGAGAATGAGATCTAAGTAAAAGATGCTGATGGTGCCGGGTGAGTTAAACCAACAGGTTTATGCCGAAACATGAGAGTTTCTAGGTTCCAAGTATTTTGATACCGTATTCTTGTTTACGCCTTTCAAGGCCAAGGATTCCATACTTAAAGGAGAGGAGAAGAAGCGAGAGAAAAGGGAAGGAGAAGGGAAGAAAGGAAAGTAAATCCACTTAACGATTCGCTGAAAGCAAAGAAGCGAGTGTTCAATTGCTTGTTAACGACGCAGAACACGCGGTTCACTCTTATTCACTCGGCAACCGAAGCACTGACGAGTCAAACATCATTGAAATTGCATTCTTTCCGGTTGGCATCGCATTTGTTTTAGAAATCTTTACGACACTTTCCCAGGCACTTATTTAAACAGTTTGTAAACTGCTCTGTTTATGATATCCTTTGAATCTATTGTGCATTCGTGGTTTTAGTCTTGGTGATCTAACCGTTGAGTTACGCCGAATTATGCACTATAGTAGGCCTATACTTCATATCAATTCCTATAGAATATATCTAAATGGCAGCTTAAGGTACTCTTGGGTGGTGATTGGTAGGAGATCGCCGCCAGAGTGATTATCAATCTCCATATAGACTCAGACTGGACCTTTGACTTCTTGCTGGGCTTAACAGGGCGGCTTGACTACCTGTAATTCCACGCATACTCCTCAGGTATGCCGGCCTTCCTTTAAGCAGCCAGTGATAAATCCGAAGGGTATTCTATCATTACCAGGTACATAGTATATAGAGCGTTTGTTGTATTAGAAATGGTTCCTGGATTTGCCAGACTGAATGTCCAATTGCGTAACAGAAATAAACTTTCTGCGCCTCTGTTAATTGTGGTGGGCAGCTGCGTTGGGCACTGCTAAATGGGCAGGTCTTGTCGGTTGATTCAACAAACAACCGCGATGGAAGGAGTGTATTTGGTTCCACAACGCTAGCAGTCTATTAAGAATTCAACAACTGAGCATTCTTTGGAGAATTTCCATGTAATGACCTCAAGCTCAAGGGAACTAGAATCCTGGGGCTATTGTTACCACATAAAAAAAAATGTTTCTTTACTTTTTTTATGAGCGATTATATGAATTCGGGTTTATTATTTGAAAATGTTCGTCGGGTTTCTGTACATGTGGATCAATTAAGGACAATGTACTAGTATCATTGTATGTGTAAGATAACGTATTATGAAAAGCAAATATTTAACTTGCATGTAAAAAGTTCTATGTGATTTACAAGAGTGAGTTGCATTACATATCATTATAATTATGTTAGCGAAAATTTAAAAAGATAAAATTGTCCAAAGAAAACTGAAAAACGAATAAAAAGAAAAAATCCAAGGATTAACACTAATTTAATAATGCTCTTTTTCCACTTAAATGAATAATTGTAATATATTAATTATAATCAATTATATCGTTTGTTGGTGTGAAGTTCTTTCATTTCCGACAATCTGCAAATCCGACGATCCGACATTGACCCGAAGTCCATTGAGTCATTATTTAAGAAAGTTATCAATTAAGTTAATATACATGTATACATCGCAAATATAAAACGGCATTTAAAATGATTACATTATACATTTCGATATCTAATCCCTTTACGCCAGGTGTCAAACTTTATTTTCGACCGGTGTAGTATGGGTTCTAAAAATAAAACATATCTGAACCGACCTGAAAAGCTCATCGTTGCTCTGCAGGTGGTTTTGATGTGAAGCCATCAATTCATAATATATGGAGATTATGTCATAACTACAACGGATCTTGCTGATAGATCCTGTCGCGGTTAAACACACTCGTGTCTAATTGATCTACGATTTTCTAATCAGCCAGCGTTGCTCAGCTTTTCAGGATGTTTGGTAATTTCATCACCCGAATGAAAGATTTGTGATGATTAATCGATCGAAGGAGAACAACGCAGCACTTGTATGCGTGGTCACGTGGCATACGCAGACGCTGCATTTCCAATTTCACAAAGGAGGTTTAAGAGTATTCTTTTACAACTTTTTATTTCGCATTTTAACAGCAGTTGTGTGCAACCTTGGCATAAAGCCTTACCCTGGCCCAATGTGACCTCTATTTATTTATCGTGCATGGGATTGTGTTGTACGGTGGTCAGTACAGGACATGCAGAAAATAATATTTTATCTCGTGCGCACGAGATAGCGAGATAGTATCTCGTGCGCACGACATCGTAAGTCGTAAGTCGTGCGCACGACATAGCTATCTAGTGGGAACGACATAACGATCTCGGGTTTTTAAAGGGATGGGGAACTAAATTTTAAGTGATGTTCTATTGACTCATAGCACCAATTGATAGCATTCCGTGCCAAAAACACCATGCCTGGATGCAAGCGTAAGGAAATAATGCATTCCGAATATCGGGGTTAGCATTGCGCCTATGGGAGAATGGCTTCCATTGCGAAGTATAGGAGGCAAACGTCAGCTGATGGCTTGGTTTGGCTGATGGCTGATTGGTTCCGTTCCCCTCGTGAAGCTATCGATTTCAGCCAATCAGAGCAGAGCATGTTCGCCATAAAAGGACATCTTTGTTGTTTACGAAACGAAAGCGCATGCGTGGTGCACTCTGGCTGACCTTTTTACTGTTTCAGGATGAGAAACGTGGTAGGTGTCCTAGAAAATCGCTTGTTAAAATAAGAAAAATAGCGAAAAAAAATTTTTTTTCGCGCCTGACTGGTGGCAAAATGATTATTCTATCTATTTCCGAAAAGAAAATAAAAAATATCCAAGGGTTTAGTTGCAGGACACGCTGATATGACGAGGCCCATTGTAAAAGATGGGGAACTCGGTGTTTCATCACAGCTGCTGACGTCACGCCTAATTAGCAATATATCGCCCGCGAAATCGTTAGCGATGATATTCCTTGTGTGGGCCAGGCATAGGAATCATTTATGGTGCATCAAATAACGACTCAAAGTCAATTTTTAACCAGTTCTCCCTCCCTTTAACGGTGCTATACCTGGTCCATTTCCACAAGTTTGTCTCGGTCTCGGCTGTGAAACTGGAACAACTGGAATTAAAAATGAGCAATCAATTAATAACTATTTCAACTGAAGAATGATACCATACCGTGAGAGCCACTTTTCTTTACATTTGCAATGAATCTTCTCGCTTGTATCTTGTTAATGTGGGGAGTCAAGAAGTCCTGATCTTGTATCAATTCAAACTCTTGGGTCACTCCACACTCAATACAGACAGCAGGTATTGTCTGCACTGTCAAGTCAGTGCTGTTGGGCTTTACAGTTGTCACAAGCTTTTCCAGTTTTTCACGTCCATCACCAGCTCACCACACAGTCCACACTTGCTAAATTTCTAAAAGAACGTATTCATTGAGATACAACGGTCAGACCCATATGATTGAAGAGGACAGAAGTCAAGCAGAGTGTCACAAAACAGACATTTAAATGCAAAAAGTTGGATTCAAGCACTGAAGGACCGCATGGTTTTGGTGTTATCCTGACGGTATTAATTAATTATTTTTTTGATAATTAATTTTTGTGTTATACTGTCAAATAAAAATGCTTATCATGCGCGTGATTATCATGACTCGTCCGTCTTGTGACGAACGAGTCACGAGTATATGAAATAGCGGTGAATTGAGAAGAAAGTGCAAAATCCGATATTTAAAGTGTCTGATGTACGCAGGCACAGAACTTCGAGGCAGAGTACAGAGTACATATTCCGGAAGTGCAGGGACCGCGTGGTTTGGGTGTAATCATGACTGAAAATTACTGTCATGATCAACATGAACATGATGATTATCATGATCATAATCATGCACAGAGTGACAAGTCATGAGAACAAGGATAAGGGCAAGTTATGAGTATGTAAAATAGCTGTGAAATGTGAAGAATTAAACGGAAGAAAACTTACAAATAAATCCACGATATATAATCACGTACTATTAAGCAGGTGCCTTGTTGAAAAACTTCTAAAAATATTCAATGCGTTCGAATCTGCCGCGGAAAAACTCCAATGGGAATTTTATGAGAATTTTATAAGGAGAAACATTCAACCACACATTGTTCATTTGTTGTAAACGAAATTATCAATTATTATGCTCAAAATAATTCATGTACATATGTTGCATTGTTGGATGCCAGCAAGGCATTTGATCGTTTACATTATGGAACCCTTTTTCGTAAGCTCATAAATAAGAAGCTATGCCCTATTGTAACAAGATTTTTGTTGGAAATGTATAAATCACAATTGATGCGTGTCAAATGGTGCAACAGTTTAAGTCGCACGTGTGAAGTGTCCAATGGAGTCAAGCAGGGTGGGGTTCTCTCACCCCTTCTATTCACTGTCTATTTAGACGAGTTACTCGAACGTCTCAAAAGCACTTGGTTTGGGTGTCACATAGGCACTACATTTGCAGGCTGCTTTGCATACGCAGATGACATTGTCTTGCTTTCCCCTACTCTGCTTGGCCTAAAAAAGATGCTTCATACGTGCGCAGCGTTCTCTGCAGATTATTATGTCAAATTTAATCCTAACAAAACCAAACTTGTTGTATGTAATAGTCATAGTAATGTCAGTCCTGTTGTTAATTTTCTTGGTTCTAATATTGAAGTGGTGAACGAAGAGAAGCACCTTGGTACCTTACTAGGGAATGTTTCTGCACAGACCAGAATTAATGAAGGTGTACATAATTTATTGATGAAAGTTAATCACTTTAAATGTCATTTCAAAACTCTGCCAAGTGATTCTGCATATTCTCTTTTTAAGACTCATTGTATGGCAATGTACAGCAGTCCGCTGTGGGATTAACTGCATCGCTCTATTGAATGTTTTTATGTCGCATGGAGGAAATCAATAAGAAGGTTGTTCGATCTTCCTTATCGAACACACAGTCGCTTGCTGCATTTGATTTGTAATGATCTAGCCATTGCTTCGCAGCTCCTTGTAAGATTTCACAAGTTCATTCTTCGCTGCAGAATACCTCTAATTCATTGACTAGACTCTGCCTACAGTTAGCTTTAAGTGGAAGTCGCTCAGCTGTAAGTAACAGCATGTCTGCTCTGAGCTCACGTCTTCATATTTCTCGTTTAGATATGCTTGATTTAGATTCTTCAACTGTTTACAAAGCTCTGTTCTCTATGCACCTTGATCTGTTAGATGAAGATACTGCTGTCCATGCCTTATTATTAAAAGACTTAATTAATATGAAATTTGATGCCATCACTTCAAATGAATACAATCTGTCAGAAATTTGTCACTCTATCAATTATTACTGTGTCCTCTAAATTGTAACAATGACGTAATGACGCTTTTTTCACCACATTTTTGTTACTGTTGACATGTTTATGTGAATAAACTGTATAATAATAATAATAATAATAATAATAATAATAATAATAATAATAATAATAATAATAATAATAATAATAATAATAATATGTAAACCGTTCGTTTGGTTTCGATGTGTGATAAATGTCGAAAATGCGTGAACATCATAACGGACAAAAGCGTTATGACACACTTGACAGTAATTTACCGCTAAAATTATCACATTAAATTACCGTTAAAAAGGACAGTAAACCAATGTTGGTACAACGGTTTAGGAAAACAATGTACCCTAGCTTTATATAATTCCAATGGCTTTTCAGATTATGCCACGGCCTGAGCACACTGGGCGTCCTCGAATCCATCCGAGCCGACCCTGAGGCTCTCTGGGGAGTCTTTCAAGGAACGAGCGATGCGCGAAGTGTATTTTGGATTTGTTTGAGGTGCCTGAAACGCTAGCACCGGTTTGGTCCAATTGTCACGTGCCCGGGGTGGGCAGGACACACATTCTCCGTCTAATTGGCCAGCATCGCGATCCAGTCCCTGTAGTAGGCAGCCTTTTGGGCTAGCCAAGGAATGACGAACTGCTCTGGATACGTGAAGTGGCCGCTGGTCGACGGAGAACTCCCCGATTTCCAACGAACGCTTGCTTTTATTGGGGAAGTCGAGAACAGATGGAGATTGATTAGAGGGTGCGGGCGCTTTACAGCCCGACCTTTAATTACAACATGGGGTTACGTAATACATCGTAAATACATCAAATCAGGTGTCACAGGTGGTCAAGCAAAATGAGAAACCAATTAAACATTTAAATTGGTTTGGGGACAGGGGTAACCGCGACATTACCCCCATTACCTGAAATTGAAACTATTTTTCCGCATAAAATGAGGGGATTACAAGAATACACAAGCATACGATATCTAACATACAAATTGCAGTGAAGTGAAAAAAGATTGAATTTGACGACGATCAGTGACGACTATTGAAAGTGAACATGGAAGTATGCTGGTTGAACATGAGATCAAACAGCAGCGAATGCGTAGGATAGGAACAAAGAGTTACATGCATGCAGTATAATATGATCACGAACGCTTACACCGTGGTCTGCAGGAACGGCGGATGACACCTTCGAGATGTTTGTTTGCATGTCGAGGTTAGGTCTAAGGCGTCCCCTAGAGGTGACCTCTCTGCACTTCGTCAGGTGCCGAGTTGAAGGAGCTCTTTCCAGTTCGACCTCCGACGACAGTACTACACACACGTAAACTCTAAATATAACTGATTGTAATCAATAGGAAATTTGGCAAATGTCTACAAACTAATGAAACTTCAGCAAGCAAACAAATATATGAAAAAACACATGCAAAGAACTGATAGACAGGAATACAAACAACACAAAGTGAGACGTTACATGCAAGAAGTGAAAGGGCACATCAAAGTCATCGATAAGCAACACACAGTCGAAACTCGGCGTCGATGCTCGCCGGTGGCATCGAGATCGAGGAGAACGACGCGTATACACATGGCGTAGGGAATCGCGAGCTGTACTGTTTCGGTGCTTGGTTTACATAAGTATACAAGTTATGGCAAACAAAACTGTTGGTCTGTTTATTTCAAGTAACTTACGCAATGTGTACGTGGCAAGTGTTTTAAATGGAAAGCAAACTTTAATCGACTTAATAACTATTCGAACAAAAATGTACAATGTAACGGTATATTATATTCAATTGCAAACATGCAAAATTATATGTTAAGTGACATACCAATAATAATATTGGTCTCAGGTGTTCATACAGAGCCAAAGCTTTCTGATATCAGCTTGGAATTTTCAAATTATGCTCAGCTACAGTATGACAACAAAGTTGAAAGATATCGTCGTCACAGGTAATGCTAATTCGCACCCTCTTGGTTCTCCAATTCTCCCGATCTGATGTCAGTCTGATACCACCGAGCTGCATACAAGACGGGAATTCGTACATGACCGATGGTCGACCACTTGGAAGTCCTCTTCTGATTTTTCTGATGACGTAATTGTTTCAGGAAATGAACATTGCATCCAATTCATTCTGAAGAGAGCATTTAAGAATATATCAAAACAGAGAAGCGTAATATTATTATATTAAACTAAAACACGACATATCTCTGCTCGGCCCTCGCCCTCATACTTGCGAAATAATTAAGAAGGAACTCATTTAGGAGAACGAAAACTATATAATAATAAAACGATATCACTATTAAATTGGAATCACTATTATACGATATTATATTATATTATATATATTATATATTATACGATATTACGATATCACTATTAACTTGAAACTCACTCGATAGGGGCCTACACGTAGCATACAATTTTATAGAATAGACTGTGGGTATTGTAACTATCGTTGAAAGAGCTCACCTGTAATTGCCCCATGACGCAGAACTGGCACAGACTTTTATCAACGAAATCTCCCGCAAAATTCCCTGTGTTCTCAAGTGTGGAGAGAAAGACGATTCAGTACTCGATCAGCACATTGATTTCTCAACTGTCCCCATGCAGAAACATTCAATTTGTCGTACCCATCGATGTGCCGAATAAAGTTCGAACTAGAGAAAAAAAATATATATAAAAGAAGATATATGTATCAAAACAATGCACACAAACAAATGAATAAATGAAATGAGTAAAATTATCATAACAAAATAACACAATACACCTGGGAAAAATGTATCAAATTTGGGTGAATTACATGAACATGGCATCGTACGCCTACTCAACCAAAGTAATATCAACCATTGCGTCGTTTAATATATAGAGTACACACTGTTAAGAATTATTCGATGTATACACACCAACTGTACAAGAAACATACCTGAAAACAACTCCTTTGGGATCCAAGCACCGGATAATGAGCCGGACATCTTTTTTCTCGGGCATTCAGACCGTTGTCTTTCAGCTTCTGCCACATAAATCTGTACCCGTGTTGTTGCCCAGAACCCTTCAACTCATTGTTGACAAAGGAAGCAACATCATCAATGTCTGAAAACTTTCTTCTACACGGCTTCTTTTTCGCTAGAATCCTCCTTAAGTGGCGATCGGAGAGAATGCACTCATGTTGTGTCAAACACCGTAAAATGTCTCTTTCAGAGACAAGAGATAAAGGGAGACTGAGTGAAGTACGTGGCTTCGCGCTGAGTTCGGCAATTTCCGGAAAGCCGAGCGTCCGCCATTTCGCTTTGACTATCGAACACATCAGCCGGCGGTCTACCCGCATCCAATATTCGTTTGATCAAGGCTTTGCTGTGATATCGGCGACTGGTTAATCATGAAAATAACTCGCGAGAGTTATCACAGTTAAGTATTCCGCTCGCGTGTCAACTTCAGTGATCGAGACACTGACCCCCTATATAATGGATGATCCAGAGACAAGGGATTGCTCAAGCTCCGTAAACTGTCCTCCTCGCAAGCGTGCCATCACACGCAAAGACTTTCCGTTTGCACTGGCAAGATTTGATTACTTCCGAAATTTCATTGACTCCTGGAACTTCACATCCAACTGCCAGAAAAGAATATAAGAGGAAATCACCCTTCCCACAAGGGCTGGCGATTGAGCCTGAACGCCTTTCACCAGCTTTTAGAAGAGTTAATTGCTCCTAAAACAAGAAGTGATGACATTATTGTGCCTGCGAAAGTTAAATCAGGACCATGTTGAGAACCTGCACGGCCTCATCCGTGGATACAATGGTTTTAACGACCATCCGTATCTTCGATCGTATGTGGTTGCTCTGAGGTGTCTTGCTGCTGGAGCCTGCACAACTGAACTATTGAACGCCTTGTCACCCGGAGCAAATTGTGGATCCTGCTGGATCGTGGACCAAAATGGAGAACCAAAGATAGCCTCCTCTGCTGTTGCTGCTGCCTCACTCCCCCTGTCGTCCCACCAGCTGACTCTCCTTTCCCTTTTGAACCTGCCTCATCTCCTGACTGGGAGGAGTGTCTGGGCGCAGAGCTCAATTGTATCGAACTGGAGGTGTGCGCATATATATCTGGCGCTGTAATTAAGAAATTGCTGAATAACCTAAAACAGCTCGAGTTTTGTCACAATTGTGTTAAATCACTAACTAAGGATAATGCCTCCCAACCCCTCTTCACTGCTCTTAAAGAGTACACGCCAGGATTGTTGATATTTGTTTCCACAGATTTTATAAACATTGCGTCAGCATTTGAATCTTTTTTCAATTCTAAGATACATTCCTATGCCCTTTCTCCCAAACCAAGATCAGTCTTATTGTCTAATTTTATGTAATCATATGTACATTCTCCCCTGCCGTGTTCTCGCCACAGGTCCACCCTTGTATTCAAATTTTTAACATTGTATGCAAATATCAGACTTTTTTCATTTTGTTAAAGAATACAACAGAGGATCGAAGAAGAGCAAGCGTGGATCGAAATTTAAAGGGAGGGGGAACTGGTTAAAAATGGACTTTGAGTCGTTATTTGATGCACCAAAAATGATTCCTATGCCTGGCCCACACAAGGAATATCATCGCTAACGATTTCGCGGGAGATATAATGCTAATTAGGCGTGACGTCAGTCACTGTGATGAAACACCTAGTTCCCCATGTTTTACAATTGGCCTCGTCATGTCAGCGTGTCCTGCGACTAAACCCCTGGATATTCTTTTCTTTTCTTTTCGGAAATAGATATAATAATCATTTTGTCACCAGTTAGGCGCGAAAAAATTTTT
Organism: Capitella teleta; assembly: GCA_000328365.1. Taxonomy (NCBI): domain Eukaryota; kingdom Metazoa; phylum Annelida; class Polychaeta; family Capitellidae; genus Capitella; species Capitella teleta. Next base: position 9,000 of record KB305005.1, on the reverse strand, counting down.
TCCGCTATTTTTCTTATTTTAACAAACGATTTTTTAGGACACCTACCATGGTTTCTCATCCTGAAACAGTAAAAAGGTCAGCCAGAGTGCACCACGCGTGCCCTTTCGTTTCGTAAACAACAAAGATGTCCTTTTATGGCGAAGATGGCCTGCTCTGATTGGCTGAAATCCATAGCTTCACGAGGACAACGGGACCAATCACTGCAAGCCCTCAGCTGACGTTTGCCTCCTATACTTTGCAATGGAAGCCATTCTCCCATAGGCGCAATGCTAACCCCGATATTTGGAATGCATTATTTCCTTACGCTTGCATCCAGGCATGGTGTTATTGACACGGAATGCTATCAATTGGTGCTACGAGTCAATAGAACATCACTTAAAATTCAGTTCCCCATCCCTTTAATAAAGAAAAAAAAATGAACAGATAATTTCCCAACTATAAAACAAACATAATTATAACTTTCTCTGGTTCTTATAGCTACTTATTACGTATATATGTATACATTTCTCTTAAGGTCATTGAAATAAAATTTAAAAAAATGTTTTCACTCAATTCTCTTTTTTTTTTTTTTTTTTGTTCGACTTTGCCTCAGTGATTGACAATAAATATTCTTATTGAGTTAATTACTGATGAAAAATAACAAGATGCAAATGAAATGGTATATGCTGATTCCAATAGGTGCATGGTAATTTCATCTCTATTTTAATTTAGGGTTGAGCTCACGCATTATATAACGCCAAAGCAAGTTGTTGATTGAATAACTTTCCATTCAATACATGTACATGTTCCCCACTGCGCGTTGTTAAGCAAAGCGTTGCGTTCCTACAGTCAGGCCAATATGGCGGCTTAGCCACGCCCACATTGGATTTACTCTGACGTCACTCAGCCACTTCACTCAGTCTCCCTTTATCTCTTGTCTCTGGTCTCTTTGACAAAGAGAGAATCGGAATAAAAGTTCAATAAACTGGTCTCTCTCTTCGGATTCCATTGCACTGATTGATCAACACGTGGACCTGCCTTTGAATGATATGCAAGTACATAACGCAGAAGAAAAAATCTGGTACGCACGAGATAGCTATCCGGTGGGAACGAGAGAGATATCTAGTGGCCACGAGTTAGCGATCTTGTGGGCACGAGTTACTATGTCGTGCGCACGAGATAAAAAAAAAACTTCCTCGTGTCCTATCCCGGCCACCGAAAACTTTTTTTCTGATCTGTTTTTGTTTTTTCCCCTTGTGTATTATCTAATTTCCTCTCCATTTTGCCCTTTTGCCACGGAAGGGTGCTGCATTTGACTCAATCCGCGTTTTCTCTCGTTTTTGACGGCTCAATATCAGGAATGATACACCTTTCTAAATAGCATCACTTGCAAAACCAATACGTTTAATCATAAAACTTCACGGTTTACGTAAGAAACTCAATCCTTCCCTCATCCAAAATATGTATAATAAATGTCCATGATTTTTTTTTTCCCTTCACTTCTCCATCCACTCAATCATAACCATAACATGCACGCCAATCAACGCAAACATAAAAGTGGTCCAAAATAGCCTGCTTCATCGGATGGACGTTGTGTGGAAGATAAATATAGAGGAAACGCCGATAAGCTGTTAGATAATGAAGCAAGGGTCGCGACTTCAACAGCTGCATGCGCACGTCAAACAGCCGCAATGCTTCTCCGTCTAACGCTAAATGGACGCTCGTGTGATTGTTTTCATTGGCGTAACGCAAACAATTACATCTCGCTTAGTGTAATTCTTCTTGGCGTTTAGCGAAAGAAACTTGCACTTGGTAATGAACGCCCGTTAGTTCAGGGTTAGACCGTTAGAGATAGACAGGTTGATCCATAAGTCTATTTACAGTATATATAGGGAATTTTCAATGTTGCGTAAAGTGTTACAGAAATGCTCTTTTCTCTTAAACCGCCCTATGCACGCCAAAATAATTATAAGTTATAATTAAAAGTTACAGCAGCCACTTATCTAGAATAATATGTTTCTTATTTTAGCTTTATTATGTATATAATTCAAGTCCGAATGCTCACAAGTCAAAATGCTCACAAGTCAGAATTTCATATGCATGTACAAACAATATGTATACTGCATGCGCAACAAAAGAAACTATACATGTTTTGAAAAGCCTGTAGAGTAGTGCAAACTAAATTTACCGTGGATATATGATTGAGGACTTGTTGGGTATCCATCCATGATGAGTTAATTATTCTGAAGTTGCGGTTCCTGGCGGTCACGCGGAATCAGCAACGATGTTGAATGTGGGGTAGGGGTTAAAACGCAATATCACACTTTAGACGAAATGATTCCTTTATTGACACACAAAAAAAAAAAAAAAAAAAAAAAATGCATAAAAATTGTCATCGATAATGAAAGTGGACCCTCATTGCCTCAAAACAGGCCATGTACCATCGGCGCATGATGTGGATGCTGCGTATGAGAGTTCGGATCTTCTAACTCCCGGGCCAATGCAGCCCATTCTTCCAAAGGTCCATCGCAAGTGCTGCAGCGTCTTGCATGGGACCTCTAAAAGGGCGTCGGATGGAGTCTCGCATTTCGAAGTCATCGCCGAACTGTGCCCACATAATGGGGGTCCGTGGGATGCGACGATTTCGACTGCGGTCCGGTAGATGGGCGGAAACGGTCTAGGAGATGACTGAACGAGATTGCAGGATCCTGCCTCCTGGTTGTTTCCCCTGGTCTCCCAGTCTTGTGTCGATCTTCCACACATAATTAAAGCACAATTTCTTAAGGAACTATCAAGGTGCTCCATTCTTTGCCTGTTGTTTCGTCAATGTTATGTGTGCGTGACTGTGATTGGCTAACACGTTAAGCTATGGCATGCATACCTGATGTATGGAATTTTGGAGTACCCGTTTCCGGAACACGATCATAGTACGCGTTCTATGAGTTTCATTCAAAATACGTGTATAGAGTGCGTGTACTGATCAGTACGCGTACGTGTGTCCACTTCGGCCAGCCATAATTATCATGCTTCAGTGTTGTTAAATGTTGTTTATTTTTGATACAATTTGCACATAATCTGAAGTGAGGAAAGATGTATACATGGACGTTTGTATATATGATATGTTAATAAATTATTCCTTTGGCACAATCCATCGAGAAACACAAGCTGACAAAATGGGTTATTCCCCATCAACAATTTTGACAACATGAAAACTCGTTAAGGGTCCGGATCGCTTTACAGTTTACACGATATTAATCATACATTTTCACCATGCTTGATAATTGTCAAAAGTTGCTCACTTTAAACAATGAGGCTTTGTATCACCCGAACGGGTTGGGTGGAGCCGTAAAACCCCAATCACTCACTGTATGAAAGGCTCCGATAAATAAGGCATCCTTCTCGTTCTGTTCTTTTGTCTGGAGGTGCTATTGTGATTGTAGCACTAATGTCTATCTCCCAAAAGGGAAACAATGCAGAGAGTTTGTATTGAAGCGCCACGCAACAGATGGCATTCGATACTGCTCATTCCGGTAGCTCATATCAGTCATTTGATTCAGCTCACACACAAAAATAACTTAGCAGGCACGCAAAATTAGCATTTAAATGTTCCTCCCTCATTCAACTGATCAAGTTAGGAGCAGAGAAGCTCATTCCAATCATTATCCGCATTATAAATCTATCGCTCTCATCTGGTGTCTTCCCTACGCCATGCAAAGAATCCTTAATCCGCCCCTTATGGAAAAAGCTCAAGCTCGACCCTGAAGACATGGGTAACTATCGACCCATCGCCAAACTGAGTTTGATCTCTAAGCTTATCGAAAAAGTGGTCGCTTCCCAACTCAACAAATATCTCTCGAACAATAATCTCCTTGAAAGTCATCAATCTGCCTACAGCCCGGGTCATAGTACAGAAACCGCTCTGATCCATGTTTTTGACAGAATCATCCATGAAATGGGAAGTGGAAATGTAGTCCTGTTTGTCATGATCGACCTATCAGCTGCTTTTGACACAGTCGATCTTGCAATATTGCAACAAACCCTCAACCGTCTCGGCATCATGGGCACCGCAGCTGCATGGTTCACTTCATACCTACAACATCGGAAGCAGAGCGTCAAGACAGCCAGCGCAAAATCCCCCTCAACTGAGACAAAGCACGGTGTCATCCAGGGCTCTGTGCTGGGCCCCATCCTTTTTACTTCATACACTGCCTCTCTCGGACATCTCATTCGACACCATGAAATCGAATTTCACTGCTCTGCAGATGACACGCAATTTTGGATATCATGTGAACCACAGCACCTACAAGAGAGTTTCAGACGCATGGAACCATGCCTCGACCATATCCAGAAATGGATGGGTCATTTTCGACTTAAAATGAACTGTGCCAAGAGGGAATGTATTCTAATCGCCAAGTAAAATCTTGCAGAGGATGACAACATCCAACTCCTCCTGTTGATTGGAACCGAGCAAATTTGACCAAGCAACTCAGTTTTGAAGAAGCTCGGTGTCACCATGACTCACGACATGTCCTTTGATGCACATGTAACAAACGTTGTACGAGTGTTCTTTGCTCAACTCAAATCTCTCAGCCGAATCAGATGTTTTCTGGACAATAAATCCCTTGAGACACTTGTACATGCTTTCATCACAAGTCGGGTGGACTACTGTAATGCCCTCCTACTTGGAGCCCCAGCTCGAGTTCTCAGAAGACTGCAGAGCGTTCAGAATGCGGCTGCACGCCTTGTAACTGGCACGCAGAGATTCCAGCATATAACCCCTGTTCTAAAAGAACTACACTGGTTACCGGTTAAAAAGAGGGTTCAATTCAAGTTCTTGCTAACTGTATTCAAATTTGTTCACAGCATTGGTCCATCTTATTGCGGCCCCTATGCCAATGGAGATCGCAACAGTCCCTCCGATCATATACCACGAATATTCTAGACGTGCCATTCACTACATCTGCCTTTCTCTATAATCAATATTTTTCCATCGCTGCTCCTAGACTATGGAACTCTCTTCCCACCCGCATCCGATTGATCGAGGAAATTGATGATTATAAGAAATCGCTAAAAACCTGTCTTTTTAATAATGAAATCTGATGTTTTTTATATTAACTTGAATGAGCATTTTTTTTCGTACTATTTGTCACCATTGCTTTTATAATTCTGTCGCGTTTAGAGCTTTTTGGATTTTACGCGATATAAAAGAACTTTATTATTATTATTATTATTATTATTATTATTATTATTATTATTATTATTATTATTATTATTATTATTATTATTATTATTATTATTATTATTATTATTATTATTATTATTATTATTATTATTATTATTATTATTATTATTATTATTATTATTATACTCATAAATCCCACAGTTGGCTGACTTCTGACCCAGCGTTAGGAGCCCGCGTACCCTTAACCGTAAAAATGCTGGGGTCCTAACTTGGCGGCGGGTTTTTCTCCTTTTTATGTTTGTTTAATGTCATTAAATTTGATTGGAATATCTTCCTTGGCATGGCTAGAGGTAAGGTAACGTTTTGCAGAGCCCTGTTTTACCTGAAAGTATTTTTTAAAGCAGTTAAAAAATCAGAATTTTTAAAATTTTCCCAGCGTTCGGAGCCCGGCGTTTTTGTGCTGTTTTAAGTTGTTCCCACGATTATCATTTATTTTTTAAAGACTGATTATATTTCCATTACCATTTGCAACATATTTAGCATTAACTGGGATGAAAAATCAATAACACAAAAAACATAATCATTGAGGCTATACTAAGGCTTGCTTTCTTCTCAATTCGTAGTTTGAGTCCGCCATATTGGATTCCTCCGTTTCAACAGGCCTTTCTTGTAACACCGATTACTCGGGTGCAAATTACGGAATGAGATGAATTAAAATTAAAATACAAATGTAGCAACAAAAATAATATAAATAATACAACTATAGTTAAAAAATATTAGTAAAAAATATTTCGCGAAGAAAAAGTGCCTTGCGGGGGATTCGAACCGGGGAAAACAAAACAATCCTAGCATAAGAGTCGGACGCTTTACGCACTACGCTAACAGCACTTAAAACAAAGGCATCAATAATTTCGTTATATATCAGTGAACACGAACAAACAAATCATTTAGGAATTATTACTGGTTAAATAATTAATAGGGTATGCAATAACTAAACTTATTAACAATACATTTACAAGAGAATGAAGATGGCTAATGTAACTGCAGACATGATGTCAATAATGAATACAATTGAAGAATTGCTACGAGTATGATATAAGAAATCATTAGCTGATCGACATACTACAGCGACCCCAATGGAGGTATACAGACCTCGCCCGAGAATCTGTGCTAAGAAATCATATATTATTTGCATATACCCAGTAGCAATGATTTTTCTCCTAAGAACCTTCATTCAATGCAATCTACATAGTAGTAATTTAATTATAAAAATGATTTAAATCCAGTCTTTTATCATGCCAGATAAAGATTCCATGGAGTACTTTGAATGGAGCCTTTGGTGGTATTCCATCGATTAACACTAGGGTGTGTCAGAGCTAATGTTGTTCATTTCAGGACCAGCAGGCTT